>JALBZD010000085.1:0-68317 GCA_038050675.1 Globisporangium cylindrosporum
GATCCTACACGAGCAGGAGATCGTTCTCGGCGACCTTGGCGACTGGCACAGTGACCCTGAGATTGCTCCCCTCGAGTCTCGGACTGGCAAGGATCTTTCACCGACTTTCGCGTCCGACATCTACACGCCATGTTGCCAAGGGATCCCACGGATTGACGTCACTAAAAATAACAAGTCATTACTGTGAGAAAGCGCACGCTGCGTCACTATATCCGAGTCACTCAAGTGAACCGTATCCGCCCGCAATCCTCCCCCCTCTCTTTGCTTTGCTTCATCTTCCCCAAAGAAAGAAATCTTCGTGCTCGCCACCAAGAAGCGCCGCTCTTCCGCTCTTCCTCTCTTCCTGTAGACCACCATGATGCGCGGCAGCAGCAGCAAACCCACCGCCGTGGCCTGGACCACCGCCGGCAGTGCGCCGCTCGACCTCGCCGACCCCGTACAGGCCGCCACCCACGAGCACGCGAACTGGCAGCCGTACGACTTCAACGGCGGCACCACGCTCGCCATCGCCGGCAACGACTTCGTTGTGGTCGCGGCAGACACGCGATTGAGCACGGGCTACAGCATCCTCAGTCGTGACGAGTCCAAGATCGCCCACCTGACGCCGACCACGCTACTCGCGTCCCCAGGCTCGCATAATGACGTGATCCAGCTACGCGGCGTGCTCAAGATCCGCGCGCAGATGTACGAGCACGACAACGGCGTCGCGCCGTCGACCAGCAACATGGCGCAGCTGCTCATGAACACGCTCTACTCGCGCCGCTTCTTCCCGTACTACGCGTTCTGCATCCTGTGTGGCATTGACGAGGAAGGTAAAGGCGCAGTGTACACGTACGACGCCATTGGCTCTTACGACAAGGTCACCCGCGCGGCGCAGGGCTCCGGTCAGCAGCTCATGATCCCGTTGCTGGACAACTTGGTCGAGCACAACTCGCGAACTGACCCGAAGAAGGAGCTGTCCGTTCAGGAGGTACGTCTGCTGTGGTTATTGTTGTGAGGAAGATCTCTTCGGATTGGTTGAGAGTAGATCTAATTGTTGCTATGTGTTGTTAACTTTACTCTACAGACCAAGGAAATCATGAAGGACGCGTTCGTGACTGCTGGAGAGGTACGCTTGATTATCTACTGACTGATCAACAATGGACGCTTGAACATAGAGCTCACAAATGTTTGTGCTTTGCGTTTTATACACCAGAGAGATATTTACACAGGCGACAGCGTTGAGATCTTTACGATCACAGCTTCAGGCATCACGAAGGAGATCTTCCAGCTGAAGAAGGACTAAGCCGACTGATCTGCGCTCCCAAGCAAAGAAAAAAGAGAATGTTTCCAGACCAGCAACAAACCAGAAAAAAATGAATCAACGCTCTGTTTTGAAGAGCACTCGCGGGTTCGGGTGAGTGGCCTCGTTGCCAGCTACGCGCAAAGCATTAGCAGCGTTCAGCGATTCCACAACAAAGCAAACATAAACAGAGGAACGACTAAAGGCATGACCAATACAGCCCGCTTTATTCTTTCCTCTCATCGCCATGGACTCGTAAAAGTCCTTCGTTTCATTCTGGGATCCAACCTAGGCTGTCGTCTGTGGAGCAGCAGGTACTAGGCACGTCTCAATCGTTTCTCTTCCTGGCATTCGTCAGCAGAGCAATCTCTCCAAGAAGGCAGTTATTTTTCTTCACTATAGCGGTTGACTGGTCTGCATGAGCGATCAAGATCGCGTTGCGCATTCCAGAACACGGTCGCACGTACAGCGAGTTGATCTGCTTCCGTCCCAAGAGACCGACAACACGCGTCGATGCTCCCAATTCACGCTCGCTCTTCGAGCAAGACAACAACAGCAACAGTTCCGATGTCCATCCATCAAACGCACCAACACACGCGGAAAAGAAAATCTTCATTAGCGCCTTCAGCTACCGTGGGAGTTACGAGCGCACTCCAAGCGTCTGTCTTCATGACGCACCTCCGACACCTTTTCAGTCGCCTGGACTGGCTGTACGTTCCTCCCCTCCCTGTTTCCGCTGACACAGAAGCTTCTCCCCCAAATCACTTGCTGCTGGTCTGCTATTTCCACTCTCCACCTGCTGTTGTTGCGCTGCTACTGCTTATGCTTCTCGGTTCTTGAGCGCCAATTGCCGCACCTTGCGCTTATATAACTCCGGGTCGTTCTTGAGGTCCATGTACGGCTCTCGCTGCGCCGGGTCGCCCATGTTCGGCGCGTCTAATAAGTCTTGCACACCCTTGAGGATCTGCTTGATCGTGACGCTCGGCTTCCAGTCCTTGTCTTCGTTGAGGATGCTGAGGCAGACCGTGCCGGACGGGTACACGTTCGGGTGGTAGAGCGGTGGCACGAACTTGACGAGTGGCGGCTTGCTCGGGTAGTCCTCCGAGAACGTGAGCGACATCTTGTACACGCCGCCCTCCCAGTCCGTGCCGGCCTTGCCCGGGATGCCCGCCTGCCACACCATGAGGTTGAGCGAGCCGTCGTCGCTGGACACGGGGCGAGCCCAGAAGCCCGCCGGGTGGTCGCGGCGCCAGTTCTTGCGCTCCTGGCGCAGACGCTGCACGGCGATCGAGTCGTCACTCATGGTAGTAAACGCTGCTGTCTGCTGTCTGCTGTCTTCTAGTCGTTTGTGTGCCTGTCGAGCACCTTCTTCTCGCACACAGAGTCGCTCGTACAGAACGAACGAGCGAGCGAAGGATGAGCGCTGGGAGATCGATCGGTGGCTTCTTTCGCGCCTCTGGCCAAAATGCCGCCATTATTCACCACGCTCGTGGATTTGTATCCCAGGGGTATAATTCGGTTTCAAAAATGCGGTGCTGTTTTTACGAGGATGTCAAGTGGAGTGCGTAATTACATCTTTGGGAAATACGTAAAAAAGAAGCGACAGCGAATCCAGATCCGCCACGAAAAAGGACGGACTCGAAAGGACACTTGAAGCATCATTGACACTCATCCAAAACAGCAGTACAGCACATAATTCACGACCATGGACTCTGCAGAGGTACGCGTGAAAGAGCACGCTCACGGCTGTGTATGCAAGCAGGGGAGTGTCTTCGAGTAGTCATAGGCACTCAGCGATGGATCTGCGTTTATGTGGATGTTGTGATGTGCTATACGCAGAGCGAATTCTCGCAGGAAGATGTGCTGCCGATCGCAAAAACGGTGGGTGTGATCGATGCATTAATTGTCTCCCAATTTCTATTGGTTCGATAGATCATCGTCGCAAAAACTCTACTTATCTCTCCTCTTCAACGCCCTCAGGCGATCGAGTCGGCGCTAAAGGACACGGTGTATAATCGCAAGAAGGTGATGGACTGGTCCAACACGCTGGTCGCGACCGTGCTCACGGGGCTGCAGAACCTCAACAAGCCCTTCAAGTACGCGGTCACGTGTCTGATCATGCAGAAGACCGGCGCTGGCATGTCCACCGCTGCGTCCTGCTTCTGGGACCCAACGCTCGACGGCTACTGCACGGTACTATGGGAGAACAGCACCATCTACTGTGTCGTGACAGTCTACGGCGCCGCGATCTCGCCGTCCGCCAGCAAACTCGACCACTAGGTGATGTATCATAATCTGTATTTTTTAACGATTTTCAGAAAGCAGTTGTTGTCGCATTTTGATTATGACGTATACACGCATACCTTCGTTACCACATCATTCCTTCCTGGTCACTATTCAACGAAAACCTACAAAATCATGAACACAACGTCCATCACCTCAACTGACAGCCTTGAGCAGAGAGCCGAGCAGCGACTGCGCCGCGTCGTTGACTGGAGATGAAGGTGCGCCGCTTTTTGGCAGCAGCTCCTTCAATCGCTTCACGAGGGCGGTCTTGTGGTGCTTGATTTCTTCAATAAACTCCTGCTTGTCCTGTATCTTCTCGTCGTCGTCACTGTTGGTGGCATTCTTCAGCGCTTCCAGCATGTTCTCCATCGCGAAGAACGCACGGTGCAAAGACTCGTCGTGCTTGGACACCTCGATCACGCGGGTGAACGCCTGCAACCCACCGTGCTTCATTAGCAGCCAGCTCACCTGCGGAACTTGCGAGACCATCGCCAACGCGCCTCCTGCCGCGCGCGCCGTCTCGAAATCCTCCTCTTCTTCCTCAACAGATGCGAATGCCAGCCACAGACGGATTTTCTCTTCGTTCATGAAAATCTTCTCGATCACATCTTCGTTCGGCAGCAAGTTGCATAACGCCTCCGTTGCTGCACGACGCACCAGTTCGTGCTCCGAGAACTGCAAGTATTGGAGCGTCGCCAAACCCTGCGGCTCTGTGACAATGCGGTTCTTCGTCTCGTCCGACACGCTGGCAATGTTTGTAAGCGCCATCAGCGCCTCGAACTGGAGCAGCTGCGTCTCGCCCTTGCACAAATCGAGGAGCGGTCGGATCGAGGAGAAGAGCGAAGACGCCGAGATCAGGTTTGGGTTCGTGCTGATGAGGATCTTCGCAATCGCCTGGCCAGCGGCATTCGAAATCTTGGTTCCGTGCTGCTGTTTCGCGAGTGGCTTCTTATCATCCTTCGACGAAGTCAATGGCCCAGTGTGCATCGACAGAGGGATCAGTGACTGGAATACGCCGCACTGCACCAAGTTGCCACGGATCTCAGTCACTTCTGCCGCATGCAGCGCACTCAACACCGCCATTTCCACCACATTCTGGGACTTTGTGGTCGCATATTTGAGCAGCTGCACCAACGTCGTGAGCACATCTCTCGATTTTGCCAGCTTTTTCACGCGCGCATGCACCTTTTCAGGTGAGTCGCCATCCTCGAGCGCCGATTTCTGCTTGAGCGCTTTCTGGAGCTCTTCGTACTGCTCCGCCGTCATCTCCATACCGTCCATTTGCTTCTTCTTCAGCGCAGACTCGGATGTGAGTACGTGGTGAAGGATGTAGCCAATGCCGTAGTAGACGTTCGAGCGATACCCGACGTGCGCGTGGTGGTCACTGGAAGTCGACTTGGATGCCGGAAAGTCAACCTTAAAGACACTCGTGACAGCAAGAGGACGCTGTACGAATGCGTCTTTCACGGAAGTCATCGTGATCATGTACGACAACGCCTCAATGCCTCGCTCTTTCGGTGACGCACCACTCCAGAACATCTGACGCTCAATCGTCTTCGTCTCAAACGCGTGCGCGCGCTCCAGCACGTCAAAGATGTTGTCCAGCACAAGCTGCCCGTCTACGGTCTCAAGTTCCAGCGTCTTCTCAACAATGGAAATTTTCACCTGGATGCTCAGAGCACTCGCCTTCAGCACCAGATCTTCGTCATCCATTGCAGACTTGAGCATCTTGAAGATCTCGACACGCAGCACAGGCGGCACACATGTCGTTCCATTCTCCACCCCACAGACGCTGGCGACACAGTCGACCCAGACCTCCTGGAATTGGCGCGTGCGCTCGCGCTTGTCATCAAACGTTCGAGACGCGACGAGGAAATCGTAAATGCGCGAGAGGAACAGCGTGCCGTCATTTCCAGTTTGCTGAACTGCCCAGAGAGCGAGCTTCGAGTTGGACAGAAAGAGTGCCGACAGGAGCAGACATGACGCCGAGGCGAGTTCCACTTGGTTACGATCCTTCGGGCTCGCCACTAACACTGGAGCGACACAGTACTCACGCACCAACTTCTTCAGCAGGGCGTCATTACCTTCAAACTGAGACAAACACTGCGTGAATACCAGCGGGAGGCGGCTCAGCAGAACCTCCTTGGACGCCTGCGATGCCTGTGTCTCCTTCACGTGCAACGCGCTCGCAGCCTTCGTGTGGAACAGCGAGAAGACACCCATTTCGTTGGCAAGGTTCGCAAAATGCTGCGTCTTTTGCTTGAGTGCAGCGTCGGCTTGCTTTGTCGATGCTCCAATCGTGGCAGTCGAGATGAAGTGCAGCAAGCCATCGAGCGAACTGATCTGCAAATCGAGCTCCTGGCTTCGAAGTCCGTCAAGAATCCCGCTCAGCACGCGACGGATCTCCTGGTCGTCGTCCGAGGTCAACATCAAGTGCTTGAAAAGGAACGCGCAGAGCTTGACAATCGATTTTCGACCCACGAGAGACATCATCGCACGCGCAGACGGGGAGTTCTCATTGCTGTATTCTAGCGCCACTTGGGCGTGGAGAAGATCGATGAGACTGTGGAACACAGACGGACCGCTGCGCTGGTAGATGAGAGAAGCAAGCTCCATCGAAGCAGACGCAATGATCGACAGCAAGCTAACGACATGCGTCAACAATGATAGCACCGCGATCTGCGTCGACTCGTCGCTCTTGTCGTCATTGTGCAGCTCCAACAGCAACTTGACGACACGCCAGAGCACCACCAGACCGCCCTTGCTCTCCAACTCGCGCGGAAGACTCGCGAGATCTGAGAAGCATTTCATCTCGAGGAACTTGAGCGCTTCTTCGGTCTTTGACTGCTGCTCCTTCAATGCCTTCACGCCATTCTCCGTGCCACTTGCGATGGCTTCAAGTGCCTTTTGCAGTCCATGCACGTCTTCCTGCACAGTATCCTTAATCTTTCTCGCGAGCGCAACAGCGGCTTTGTTCGCCGGGTTCAGCTGTAGCACGAAGCGGATATCCGTGAACGCCTGCACGAAGTTGCCCAGTCCCACGTACGCCTGCGCGCGTCGGTAGCGCGCCTTCTCGTTCTTCGGATCTTTCTCGAGTGCCTTGGAGCAGTCTGCGGTGGCTTCTTCAAACTGGTTCAGCTGCAGATGGCACATCGCGCGATTGCTCCAGAGCAGCACACGCTGCGCATCGAGCGCTTCTTCCTCGGCTGTGGAGGGGTTGCTGTGCTCGGCCTTGAGCGCGAGCCCCTCCGAGTACTTGGCGATCGCCTGCGCATACTGTTTGGCGCTGAAGAGCGCGTTGCCCTCGGTGCGGAATTTCTCCATTCTCGCGTTTTCTGTTGTGGTTTGTGACGCGGTCGCGAAATGTGACGCGGGTGCAAAGACTAGAACATGTTTCAAGTTAAGCATTTGGGTAGATTCAAGAACCTTGTTTTTGCGTTGATAACATATGTAATCATCGATGATTGAAATGCACTTTGATTGATCTTGACGTGAAACGCATGATTGAGGACAACAAGCATTATTGACGATTGAAACAGGCGTTTGATTGCAATCGCACGTTTCGTTGAATTGACAAGATGAAATCTTATGACGCAATTCATTTCCAGGAACCTGAATTGTATCCACCAAAAGCGCTTCGATTCATCGCTGCATGTTGCCCCAACCAAAAAGCCCCTTCCAACGCAATGTTGCCCCAACGAAAAAAAGCAATTTCCCCTTTCGCATTTGCAATTGCGGAGTTCGATCCCCAAGAGCAGAGAGCCAAGCGATCGCAGCACAAGCGCAACATGGCGGACGAAGACATCGACTCGCTGCTGGAAGCCGGCATCAAGGCCGCGCAGAAGGTGCGTCTGCTATCTGCTTGCATTTGTGACCATGGGAGCACACACGTTAAAGGGATGGCTGCTAACCTGTGTGTTGGGTGTGTGTGATCTCTAATTGATCTGTGAATTGTGCGCAGTCCAAGAACGAAGAGCGTGACCCAACTGGGAATGACAACGATGACAACAGCAAGGCCACCGATAAAGACAGCGACGAACATAAATCGCGCAGAAAGAGCCGCCGCTCGCAATCGCCTACGTCACGAAGCAAATCGCGCTCGCGCTCCTCTCGACGCGGCAGTCGACGCAGTGGGCGAGACCGCGACCGCGACCGCCGGCGCCATTCCAAGTCCCGCTCGAGGTCTTCACGCCGTCGCTCTTCGAGACGCTCACGATCACGCTCTGCAACTCGTCGCCGAGGATCGCGACGCTCACGCAGAAGCCGCAGCCGCAGTCCGCGCAATGACCGCAAGAGAAGAAGCAGAAGCAAATCCGTCGACAAGGAACCTCGCGCACGAAGCACATCGACGGAACGTGCGGAGCGTGCAAAGCAGCGCGAACTCATGGAACTCACTCGCGATCACCGTACTGTGTTTGTAGGCCAATTGACGCAAAAGGTGCGAGAGAGGGATCTCGAGAAATTCTTTGGCAAGATCGGCAAAATCGAGCATGTGCTCTTGATCCGCGACAAGTTCACCAACCGATCCAAGGGCTTTGCGTACGTTGAAATGTCGAATTTGGAAGATGTGCCGAAAGTGCTGATACTAAACGGTCAAATTCCAGATTTCCAAGTTTTCCCGATCATGATCAAGGCGTCCGAAGCAGAGAAGAACTTTGCCGCTAAGAAGGATTCCGTGATGAACAACGCTGCGGGGGCTGGCACCGGCGCGCTCACTGGTGCGATTGGAGGCTTGGGGATCGGCAGTGACTTTACGCGTTCATCGCATTCTGCTGCCAGTCGTATTTATTGCGGCAACCTGCACGCGAGTATCACAGAAGATGACTTGCGCTGCGTGTTCCAGGCGTTTGGTGAAGTCATGTCGGTTACCATCAACCGAGACGAAGCGGGGCGATCCAAGGGCTTCGGGTTCATCCAGTTCAGCGCACCAGACGAAGCAAACCTTGCTTTGACGAAAGGCAACGGCTTAGAGCTTGCTGGAAATTACCTGAAGCTAGGACCTGTGAACGATCATCATGGCGGCGGAGGTGGTGTTCACCATGCAGGCGGCGGTGGCAGCTGGAAGCTGGAAGACGACGAGGGCACTGGATTGAGCATGAACTCGCAATCTCGTTCAGCGCTCATGGCGAAACTCGCAAGCGGGAAGAACATTTTTCCTACCGCTCTGCCGACGGCTCCAGTCTTTCCTGTTGCAACGAATGCCGTCCCAGCGCCTGCGCCAGCAGTTGTGAACCCGGCATTGGCTCAGTACGCAGAGCGAGCTGCTGCGTTGGCGTCTGTGCACATTGAAGGCACAGAATCGTTCTGCTTTGTGATCAAGAACATGTTTGATGTTGTCGCAGAGAACCGGTCGGGAAACCCGGACTGGCACTTGGAGATCAAGCAGGATGTCGAAGAGGAGTGCGGCTCGTACGGCATCGTACTGCACAGCTATGTCGAGAAAGAGAAAGAAGGTGGGTTGGTGTACGTGCTGTTCGACAACATCGGAAGCGCAGTGCAGGCAGCCAAGGTTCTGCATGGACGGTGGTTCAACCAGAGACAAATCAGTGTTCGGTACTTGTCGTCGCAAGAGTACGTTGGCATGTTTCCTGAAGCGCGCTCTGCGGTACAGTCCGCTCGAAACAACAGCTCATAGACGTGAGAAGGTCTCTTCGAGGGTGGCGAGGTGCCTCCCAATGCATTGATGAGCAGTAATACTAGGAAACACGGTCGAGAAAAATGCATTTGATCCTGACAGTCAAGCAAATAGCTGTACCGGGATAAGAAATCCACCAACAAACCGCAAACAACTCCAGCAGCACTGCAAAGTTCAATCCATCAAATATACACTATTGAGTTATCCCACAGCTCGCTCGCATGATGGCTGTGTAGTTTCTAATCCTGTCCCCATTCTAATTCTTGTTCATTCCTCCTGCTCGGCGCTCTCGTCTGTGGTGTTCTCGTCGCCGTCTTCCTGCTTGAGCGCAAGCGTCTGCTCGACAATCTGGATGAGCTCTTCGATCTGTGCCTCCGAAAAGCGCCCCGCGCAGTCCTCGACGATCAGGTGCACGTCCACGAGCTCCACAGGGACATGGTTGATGAACTGCAGCTTCTCTGCGGGTGTGAGCGGGATCGCCGCCTTCTCCACTTCGCGCAGGAACTTCTTGATCCGCTCGGCGTCCAGCTGCGCGCACTTGGAGTGCGTCTGCGAGAGGAACTTGAGCACCTTGTGGTCCATCCAGTTGCGCTCGGCGTACGCGACGTTGGCGGACTTGTGCAGGCGGCTGTCCTTGCGCTCCTTCATGAGCTCGAAGACCTCGTAATCGCTCAGCGCCCCCTCGTTAATCATCAGCACCTTCATCTTTGTTTCGCTTGTTGCCTTTTGGCAATTGTGAAATACAAAATGACTGGCCGACTTGGTGGCCGTTTTTGGCGAGTGAAAACTCACGACACCTCTGGATACAGACGTTCGTCACTATTTTTCACACAGTAAAAGGTTATAAATCAAATTAAAAATATCTACAACACCTCTTGATACACACAACCCGTAAAGGACGCGTCACTATTTGCTGACATGCCACTTTTTCACGGGGAAATTTGAAAATAGTGACCACTTTCTTTTTCTTCTTTTCCCCCTTCTTTCGCATGCACAGGAGGACAAAGTGATCACTTTTCTATACAAAACCCAAGATGTTTAGTCGCGCGAACATGGACGTCAGCCAGCAGCAACACCAAGAGACACCAAGGATCTTCTCTTTCTGGATCTGGCCACACGACTGGAAGGATAGATCCCCACTCACCACTTCCATCATCTTCAAACACGCTCGTTCTCGTTCTCGTTTTCGCTTGCTCGCTCGCCTTCCTTCGACTGCTTGCAACGCGTCTCCTTCTTTAAATACAGTATACTTTCTTCTACTCGCTCATGTCTTCGAGGACGGATTGAGCTGCCGAGAGCGCAGCACCATGGTCGTCGTCGGCGTCTGGATCGCAGACCGCGTCCTGCTGGAGATCGGTGGAGTGCACTGGCGCGTCGCTGACCTCGTGATCCGCGGCGGCGGGCGTAGCGTGCGAACCGGAGGCGTGTCCTGCACAGCAGCAAACTCATCTGCGAGCGATCGAAACACCGACGACATCCGCACAGGCGAGCCTGGAGGGGTGTCGAGTTGCGGCGGCGACGGCATCGAGAAGCCACTGCTGCTGCTGCTGCTAGTCTCGGAAGACAGAGAGAGTCGCGGCAGCGGCAGCGCGGAGAACGTCATGCGACCTGTGATCGGGTTCACTGGTCGCTCGATCCGTCGGCGCTTCTTGGTCTTGCGCGGTGGCAGCGGCGGGTTCTTGTGGTCGAGCATGCGCTCCGACGGAGGCGGCGTGATCTGACTCATCCGGTACTCGCTCTCCTGGAAGACCAGGACCTGCTCGGGGTCGTCGAGCTCGCTTCCCCCACACGTCTTGCGCTTGAACGTCGGCTGGTGTTGTATCTGTTTCTCAGGCGTTTGATAGTCCGCGTCCGCGTCATTGGCACATTCGCCAACATCTACCTGCTGTGCTGCGTCTGTTGGTCTCTTGCTATCAGCAGTGAGCTGCATCCGTCGCGCTCGCTCGCGTTCATTTCGCTTGTCGACTTCGTGGAGAAACGGCGGCACGGGCGGGATCACCACTTTCAGACGCGGACGGTCGCTTTCCCTTGCCACTGTTGCTGGTGCTGCTGGGGGTTGTGAGGATTCTTGTGACGGTGGTGGAGACGATAGAGATGGAGACGGCGGCGACGATGGCACCACTTCGTCCAGAAGCGCTTTCCGATCGATCGATCGTACTACTGGAGACGCTGACAGAGCTGCTGAAGCTGCGGGCGTAACGGTCGCCACCACGCGCGTGTCCTGCTCCTGTTGTTGTGGCTCTACGGCGCTCGTCGCCATCGTGATCGTGGCACTGAGCGAGTGAGCGACTGAAGGAAGGATGGAACGAACCGCGATAGCTCGTATCTCGCTCGTTAGCGCTCTCTCTCTCTCTCTCGTTCTCTCTTGCTCTCGAGCTTGAGTTGGGTCGGCGGCTCGTGCCCTAATTAGGGTCTCCTCTTTGTCGCGATCGCACTCTGCTAAGTCCGGAGATCCCGCTTGCTCTGTGTTTTCCCCAACTGCTCAAACAGCAGCATGCGATACAAAAAACGCAAACAGCAGGACGCGATACAAAAAAGCGGAAGGAAGAGGGGGACGAAAAGCGGACGAGGGAACTTCGTGTGGACAAGGGACAGACACAGGTTCGGGTTTGGCGGGTTTGGCGGCTCAAAGTTAACTGTACCTGTTCGTATCAAACACAAAATATATCCTCTAATATATTATTTCCTGTATAAATGGATCTGTAAACGCTACCTGCAGTAAAGTATCCACACATTTAAATTTATGAATAAATAGTCTGCAATAACTGATACTGTGTTGACTCTTCGCTCGAACGAGGGATTTCTCTGCGCTCGACCGATGGGTGGGTTTGAAATCTGCAAACCCGCGTGGCCCACTTGTCTGGCCAGCGTTTTTTGGCGGTGGCGAAGACAAGGAAGGGAGCGCCACAGAAAGCGAGACGAGAAACGCACACGCACAAGCGACCAAAGCAATCGAGCAGCCAAGAAAGATGTTGGGCCGAACGATCCGTCAAGCCGCCGTGAAGGGCGCCCGCATGGCGTCTACCAAGCACTCGTCCGTGAACGGCCCGGGCGCCTTCGAGACCGCCTACCAGCTCTTCATGAAGAACAACGTCACCTACGTCAGCACGATCCTCGTGGCCGCCGTGGTCGTTGAGGGCGTCTTCGGCGGCGTCACCAACGCCATCTGGGAGTCCTCCAACCGCGGCGTACGTACTTATACCTGCTTTATTGTAGAGAGAGAGAGCATGTGTCTGTTCTGTGCCTGGCTTGTAGGTATCGTTGCTAACGGTTGTGTATGTATGTGTTGTCTTTCTATCTGCTGGTCTTGTTGTCGCGGTCCTCGTTCTGGTGGTGCTGTGCGCTGGTTTGTATGGATTTGCGGAATCTACAGCGCTTGTATCACCACATCGACTGGAGCCAGTTCAAGAGCGACGACGATGAGGACGAGGAAGACGAGGAAGATGACGAATAAATACGACGTCTGCCTTGCGAATGCGTCATTTAGAACGGGCGACGGCTCGGTACGAAGTGACAGAGAGAAGCGCAGTCAGTGGGGGGAGGCCGACATCTTGAGGATTGAGCCACCGTTGTCCGTCAAGAACACACAGAAAAAAAACACAAGAAAAATAAAGAGGAGAAAAACTACGTTACGTGAACGAGCGTTGTCGTCCTCGTTCCTTTTTGCACATGCACGACACGCACGGTGTTACGGTCGTTGAGCGCCAAGACGCCGAACTCTCTCTCTCTCTCTCTCTCTCTAGTCCTTCTTCTTGAGAATCTCGGCGGCGGCGTCAATGCGGTACGCCTTGGAGTTGCCTGGTCGTCGTTTCACCTTCAACGCGCGCTTGTCCAGAAAGTTCTGTTTCATGACACAAACATATTCATAGGAAAGGAGGTCAGTCAACGATCACAATAGGGTAAACACACATGCACTCAAGAAACGCACCTCAATGTCCTTCAGGGTCGCTCCGGCGGCGACGCAGCGCACCATCGCAAAGTACATGACGTCGGCGGCTTCGCCGGCGACGTCCGGGACGGTTTCGGCCTCGGCGAGCTCCTGCGCTTCTTCCACCAGCTTGTTGCGCAGCAGCACGGGGTCGTTGAACAATCGCTTGGTGTACGAGCCCTCTGGCGCGTCCGCGAGGCGGCTGATGAGCATCGACTGGAGGTGCTGAAGTCCGCTGGCCTCGCCCCAGCAAGTGCGCGTGTTCAGGTGGCAGAAGCCCGCGCCAATCTGCTCCACCGTGAAGCGCAGCGCGTCGCTGTCGCAGTCGACGTCCAGCTGCACGAGCGCCTGGAAGTTGCCGCTGCTCTCGCCCTTCTTCCAGAGCCCCTGGCGCGAGCGCGAGTAGTACACGCCGCGACCACTCTCGATCGCGGCCAGCACGCTCTCTTTGCTCGAGTACACGAGACCGAGCGCGACACCGCCTTCGTCCGCAACGACGGTCGTGAACAGACCGTCGGGGCGGTCCGAGCGCAGACACTTGACAAAAGCGCATCCGGCGTCCACAAACTGCGTTCGCTGCGCTTCGTCAACAACAACCGACAGTGCTGGAGCCACGACGTGGATGCCTTTGTGGTGTAGCTCAGCAATGCACGGCACGAGAAGTGATCGATCGAATGTCTCCTGCTTGGCGGCGACCCACTCGACCGCGAAGAAGAAACCCTCATCTAGACCCTTGCGTACCACCTGCAGCGCCTTGAACAGCAGCGCGTACTCTCCGTTTTCGCTGCTGGCAGTCTCCAGACCGGAGCTCTGTGATTGAAGCGCGAGCACAACGCCAGAGGCGGACTCTGCCAGGCGCTTGATCTTGCTCTGTAACTGTGCAGCAAAGTCTGACTCAGCCGCGACGAGCGCGCTCACATCCACTGGAATGCGCAACACCACACGACTCGCCGGAAGCTCCGAGACCGCGGTCGCAACCTTCTCGAGCGCCACTTCGTCGATCGACTCTGCTGCGACGAGCACCTTCTTAATGCCCTGGTCGAGCCAGCTCACAGTGGCCTCCATCATGTCGGCGCTGAAAGGGCCGAGGATCGAGCGCGCGTCGAGCAGCACCGTCTTGAGCGCCGACTCGCTCTCCGTAACGCTGTCGGGCTCAGGCTTCACAGGCGCGAGCGCTGCCAGCTTCTCTGCCGAGAGACTCGCGTAGAGGAAGTTGATGATGCTGAGCTTTTGCACTTGCTCCACGTGGGCCACAGCGGCGAGTGCGTCGAGTTCCGCCACCAGCATGTTGTCTCGAGTTCTGGTGCTTCTTGGGTCGTCAATTGCTTTCCTTTGCAAAATCTGTTGTCATCCATTTCATTAGTCAAAACTGGACGTTGTATGAGTGGCTGAAAATGAAATGTTGGGATAGATGATTGGTATAAAATATGTGTATAATTTACATTTTTTTCCACCAATCATGAAACCCAGTATTTTGTTTTGTTTTGTTTGCGTAGTGGGTGTCTTGAATGGAGGGAGCACGAACAGTGAGAGCAAACTACTGAACCTACCGTATTTCATGTTTAGCCTCACATGATAGTTGATGGGTTCTGCACGTTCAACCACTTTATGCTTGATACTGGTGCTTCTTGAAGCACAACGATATTTGCCAACCCAGGCACTCTTCACCTCTTCATCTCCACGCAGCGCACTCAGTACACCGTCACCTCTCGGCCGTTCAGCGGCTGCACGGGCCGCGCGCCCTTGCCCTTATCCGTGGCCTCGAGTGTCGCCAACTGCTTCTTAAACTCCTCGAGCGAGTCCTTGGACGCGTAGAGCGGGGACTTGATGACCCACCAGTCCACGCCCTCGAAGCACGGCGGCGTCGTGAGGCTGCCTGGGTAGTTGAACACGTTGCCTTCGTCCATCTTGGCTGTGAGCAGGTCCGCGTACGAGTGCGAGACCTGGACCGTCGCGTTCACGTCCGCCAGCGAATTCCAGACCGTGTTGATCCACGGGTGCTCTCTGTCCTGGCTCTGGGCCTTCATGTCCGACTTGTCGATGAACATGCCGATGACCAGGAGCTTGTCGCCGCCGTCCTCCTGGTGCACAAAGTGGGCTTCTGCCTCGAACTTCTTCGTGCTCAGCTTGTGCTCCGACGGCATGTGCATGTGGAACTGCAGCAGCGAGTACGCCTTGTCGCCCTTGTGCACCTTGCAGGTCGAGTTGGTCGTCACCCACTTGAACGTGTCTTCAAACACCTTGAGTCCGTACGAGGAGCAGTCGCCTGAGAACGACAGCGGTACCTGCTCCTTGACCTTGCAGCCCTTGCCGACCGGGATGTCGATCGGCGACTGGCTCTTGCTGGCGCACGTCGGGTAGCTCTGTCCCCAGTTCGCGGGGCTCAGCACCTCTGCATGGCTCGAGTCATCTTGTTGCGCGAGATTCGTGGACGAGCTCTTCTGCTTCTTGTAGCCCCACTTGGCGCCTGTCGCGCCGTCAGCCGCCACGAGCAGCTGGTGCGACGCGCACACGGCGAGCGAGAGCGCAGTGAGGAGCGGGGATTGGAGTTTCATCTTGCGGATCTTCGATTGAGAGATGGAGAAAGTACGAGACGGGAAGTGTCTGGTGGTGGCGGTGGTTGTGCAGCTGGGCTGGGTTGGGCGCGGCGAATGCAGGAATGCGGTCAATTCGATTGATGAAGAAGGAGGAAAGGAGCACGCGGGTCGCGGCTGCTTCTGCGTCAGTTGAGCGATGTGCACACGTCAAATCTAGTTTGGTTGTCGCGGCGACGTGATTAATCGGCTGGGCACGCGCGGAGAGAAACTGTGAGTGAATGAGGCAGAGCATGGGGTCCTTCTGTCGTTTGTGGTGGGCCGTTGCGTGACCAAACAGCAGAGAGAGAGAAACATCCTGATTACCCATGTGGTGCATTTAGCGAATTAAAATCAATCGCGAGGATTAAAGACCCGTTTCTAGAGCCGTCTGGCTCTCACGAAGATACGATGGTGTGGTTTTGGAACAATAAATGGGTTTGCCAACTAGGATATTGTATTATTTTAGTCAGAACGTTTGGTAGTTTAGCTGAAATACTTGGTCTTTAATATGAAGGGGGTATCAAATAAGAAAGAGAAGGTACGGAAAGGCAGAAGGAACTCATCTGGCCAGGAAGAGCGAGCACTCGCCTCTTCGAGTTGCTAACTTTCAGGTCAAAGGGCATGTGTGTGTCCTGTGTGCACCGATGGTTCATTAATACGCTCGAAGATCCAGTATCACATGTATAGGCTACTGACCGATTGAATGCTCGTGCCTAATTCGTGATTCAGCGTAACGCCACGCTTTTGAATGAGGCAACGTCATGTGGTTTACAGAGGACCCGATCAGGACTTTCCTACCACAGATTGTGGACAGAAATCGCATCCTATTCACTGTTAAATTGCCGCAGAGGAGGTCCAGTTCAATCTCTGCTTCAGATACTACAGTGCAGTTTCAAGATACCACGGATACGCAAGCTCTTCACCAACCTGCGTACAACATTGAGCAATTGCTAATCGTCGAAGCCAAAGCACTTGACAGAATGTGAACATATCATTGTTTATTGTGGTGTGTTCATGCAGAGAAATCACAGCAGTGCCAACTTTGAAGATCTTTTGCCTTCTCCTGATGTTTCTGTCCACAATCGCAATTTCACGAGTTGTCTCGCGCGCGCAGCCCGCCGAATTGAAAATCTCTTGTGGGCGAGTGAACCCCATTGACAGCGACAGCTGTGATCCTATCGTACGAGTATTGATGAAAGAAGATGCTCAATCATCATGCTCACCATGACTGTAGGGCTGGTGCCTGGTGCTGGCGCATTTGGGGCGAGCTGATTGTCTTCAACACCTCCAGCACTGGAACTAAAGCTTGCACCTCAAGCGATCGGCTCGGCCATGATACCGAGTCGCCCGTTCATTGCTGTGTAGTACAGGGGCAAAGCTTTCAGCGACTCATAGCCAGGCACGAATGCGTTGTTCTCCAACAAATACTTGACGATATCAAGATTTCCATTGGAGGCAGCAATGCACAACGGGCATCATTCGTATTCTGGAGACCGTGTTGGGAGAGACGCCATACTAGATCCTGTGCTTGGTGTGTGCGCTGCTCAAGCCGTCACGGATTCTGATTCTTGGCGAAGCGTTTTCGGCACTGGACTAAGCGTACGCTGCAAAGCTCCTCGAAGTAATGGAGAGCTCATTTGCGCGTTCAATAGTGTTTATGATCTCGCATTGTCTGGATCAGATGTTGCACTTTGACAAGATCATGGTGCTCGGAGAGGGCAAGTTGCTGGAGTTCAGTTCGGCGGTGGAACTGGCAGGCGACCCACACAGCGCGTTTTACGAGTTCTTCGAAACGACTTTGCTGGCGTATTAGCATTATAATGTGCCTAGTTCAAGTGATATGAATCGTGTCTTGCAATCCAACGGAGCTCATCGAGTTGCTTGCATCGCATTTCGTGCGATATCCATTCGCATTCTTCACACGTCACAGATCGAAGGAAAACCTTTCGACAAATAAAGCATTTTCATTTTGTGAAAAAACAATTTATTTGAAGCATTGAACCGGTTCAGCTGCAATCCGAACCGGACCGTGGTTTAGATTGAACATGCGTACTCTCTGACTCCGTCTTGTCAACATGCACAAAGCTGGCAGAATTGAAATTGAACGCGAAGATGGACGTGAACGCGGTCGAGGAAGCATTCCTGCGGGGCGAATGGGTCGCCGCGCTCGCTCAGAGTAAGGAGAAGCTCGCGCACAGCATCGTACAGGTAGACGCGCTTCTTATCTCTGTGTGTGGCTTGCAGCAGTATGTGGTGAATTTCGGTTATTGACGAGCTCTCCCTCGCTTTTCATACAGATCCGACAGCGCGCACAGGATGGTGCGAACACAACGACTGCGATGAGCGCAGACGAGTAAGTGCACTGCCTACATATGTTCAAGCGACGCGCATTGCAACTAACGCTCTGCTATGCGCGATGGTGATGCATTCGAACAGAGAGCGATTGCTGTCGGTGTACCTGCAGTCCGTGTTTGAGCTGGAGCAGTACGACGAAGTGGAGACTGCAACCGTGATTGTGCAAGCATTCGAGCCACTCTCGTTTGAGGTCTCGATCCAGTGGTGCGTTGCTGGTTGCTTTTCTTGATGTTGCGCATTGAGTGGCTACGGTCGCAATACGCTGTTGCCGAAACAGCCCAACGCTCACCATGTGTGCGCATTGTTTTCATTAGGATCAAGTTTCTGATCGCGATGAACCGTTCCGAGGCTGCATCGGAGAAGATTCGTACTCTGAAAGCGCAGTACCAGCAGCTGCTGCTTTCAGGTCTACAGAGCGACCAGTCGCTGCGAGAGCTCGAGTACAATCGCATCTTCGATGTACTGGTGTTCCAGATCCTGCTGCCGTCCGAGAGTGTCGCCTCGGTGCGAGAGATCATCTACTCGGACGAAGTGCTCGACGAAGTGTCCAAACAGGTGTGCGGATATTTACCACAGCGAGTGTATATCGATTTATTGCAATGAGCTACAAACTAATGCAAGGCGTTTTGTCTCTATGTATGTGCAGCAACTGCTCGAGCGTGTGGACAGTTTCGTCGAGGAGCACGTTCGCGCCAGTGCAGCCCCAGCAGCCAGCAACGGTGCAACGCAGAACTCCCAGCAACAATCGGATATTATGTCACATGCGTACACTAGCGCTGCAGCACAATCCACACAGAGCAAGACGAGACAACAGCATCAGTCTCAGGAAGACGACGACTCCAGCACCTACGTGATGATCGGCGGCACGGCTCTGGCGCTGACGTTTGCCGCGATCGGCGCGTTCCGATACAAAGACCGACTGCGCGACGTAGTCGAGGGCGTCGTGCCTGCGATTTCGAAAGGGCTCTCGGACGCCAAGTACGCTCTTTTTGACGCATGAGTCGTAGGTTAATCACATGCGTGATGGTAGCATTAGGTGTTGATTAGATGATGGATGACGTCGCCATCCGGTCGGTCGGTCGGTCGGTCGGTCATGTGTGCTGTGTGGAATAATGTGTGAGCAAATCGAGTTCGAAGCTTTCAAAATCGTGTTTGAAACAAATAACAGATGCGATATGCGACTTAATTTTTGACACGAACCAACTTGTATCCGACACAGTTAAGAAATAGAAATTTCGTGCGGCTTCTATCTAAACCCCACCCGTTTCTAACGAAAAATAGGGCGGACTGCATTGCCCTATCGCGCGCGTTTGGTGGCTCCCCGTGAAAGTCTTCCAGAGGCGAAAAGCTCAAGAAGAGAAACCTGATTAACGACGCTCTCCATCTCTGCAAGGTCGCCACCAGCACCCAGAAACAGCAGCAGCAGTAATCCGCCCAGCGCGCTCCCGTACTGACCTGATCTCCGCACCATACCCGCATCTGCAACCATGGAGCGCGATCCGTGTCCGTTCCGTATCGTCGACGATGCTGGCGGCGGCTTCGTGCTCGGCGCCGTGTTCGGCTCCGGCTGGTACACGTTCAAAGGTGCGCGCAACTCGCCGGCAGGCCAGCGCTTCCGCGGCGCGATCTACAACGCCAAGATGCGCACTCCCGTGCTCGCGGGTGGCTTCGCCGTGTGGGGTTTGCTCTTCTCGTCTTTCGACTGCTCGTTCGAGGCTCTGCGACGAAAAGAAGATCCATGGAACTCGATCCTCGCCGGTGCCGCCACCGGTGGCGCGCTCGCTGCGCGTGCCGGCCCTCGCGCCGCGGCCGGTCAGGCGCTGATCGGTGGCGTACTGTTAGCTGCGATCGAAGGCTTGAGCATCATGGTGAACGAATGGGCTGCGGGCCAGGCCGAGACTGCCGTGGACATGGGCAACCCGGAGTTAGACGAACAGAAGCTCGCGCCGCCATCCTTTTAGAGTTTATATTTTACTTTTTGTGTGTATGAACGAACAAGAGAGAGAGAAAGAGACCCAAAGAGCAACCACCTTCCTTCCCAATGGCAAGAACAACCGACAACCAATATGCAAGAACACTTTCTTTCTTTCCCCATACAATCAATCACTCCTATTGGCATTTTTGATACGCGATGCGAACGTTCGAGAACAGTGAAGAAGCCGACGTTCTGCTCAATAGAATCTCAGTATATCAGCGCAGGATTGCTGAGCTGCTACGCGTAGAGATCACTATGGAGATCATGGACGCGCATGCACCAGTTCGTCCATTCATTCCATGCGCCAACCTAAACGCGCAGGTCTGAAAGTGTTGGGTATCATCTTGATCACTGCGCATCAATTGATAGTGACACCCCGTCGTGTCTTTGATCCCAAACAAGTGCGCCATGGCCTTTTACAAGTTGCGTCTACTGTAGATGCTAGTTGTGGGCTTATAATTATCGCGTATGAAGGAGTGATGGCGCATCTGACTTGACTGCCATTGCTGCATTGATGGAAATGGATCCCAAAACGTCACGTGAAACGGATCGATCAACCACAATGGCTTTCTCGCCTTTTCTCGGCGCCTTTCGTCCGCTCTCTCTCTCTCTCGCTCTTGCTATCACCTACTGCATTCACGCGCGCTCAATAGAGACGCTCACGACCTACTGCTCGAGCTGCCTGAGCTCTCCGCGTGTTCGTTCTTTCGCCATTGACAGGCGTTGAGCAGCCAGCGACCCAGCAGCTCACTTCTGAGGTGCTGCGTTGCGACCTCAGACGCGACCGAGTTCAGGTGTACAGAGAGACCTCCGACTGCAGCGACCTCGTAGGCGCGAGTGGAGATGGCGGAGATCAGCTACTACGATGCTGACCTCACCGATGCGATCGAGAAGCTCAATGAGCTCATGGGCAAGCTCGCCAAGGCGCCTCCGGGGATCAAGCCCGAGGTACGTTGCATTTTGTGTTGTACGCTGACCCAGTGGAACATACGCACGTGATAGTTCACTTACGATATCCATTATTGCCATGTTTTGTGGTGTAGCTGCTGTCTATGGCTGATAAGAAGATGAAGGAGACCATCGAGCTGAAGAAAGGGTACCAGCTCGCGTTGCGACAAGCTCCACGAGAAGAAGCTCGATCGTTTCGTGAGGTAGTTAATGCGTAAGCCATGCAATCAAGCTCACCACATTTACTGACTGACTTATTGAATCTGTACCAGAAATTTGAGGAGCTCTCTCATCGCGTCGAAGAGCTCACAGAAGAGGTGAAGTGGGCGAAAGCAGAGCACGAGCGCAATGGGCTCTTTGGCGATCGGACACCGCTTGGCGGACCGGCCAAGGGTGGCACAGGACAAATGGGCAACAAGGAGATGTTGGACAAAGCGGTGGATATCCAGAAGAAGACTGAAAAAAGCCTCGTGAGCACGCAGAAAATGGTCGAGAACTCGAAAGAAGTGGCGATCGCAACAGGCGAGCAGCTCCGCGAGCAGCGACAGCAGATCGTGCAGATCACAGACGAAGTGATGCGCATGGAAGACGGTCTGCAGCGCGCGGACAAGCTCATCCGCACGTTTGCGCGGCGCATGGCGACCGACCGCGTCATCCTGTTGTTCACACTACTGGTGTTCTGCGGTATTGCCGGCATCGTGATCTACAAGTCGGTGCATCCGGAAGACACGACGTTCTACGTGCCCGACGAGGTCACGCCGCCAAATCCCGTCGACCTCTACAACAAGACCGTCGCAGCGATCAACAGCACGCTAAACGCGTCATAAGCGGATGGAAGAGAAAGAGAAAAAAATGCATATTGTAGATTAGTCGGAAAACTGTTTGGTCGCCATCCTCCACCATCAATTTCTATACCAATTCAGGATTTGATCGCTCACTCTGAGCTGTCGCCTTCGTTACTGTCTTCTTCAGACTCACTATCCTCTGAGCCACTCTCATCCGAATCCTCAGCACTACTTCCCGATTTTTCATCATCTTCATCATCTTCATCATCTTCATCATCTGAATCACTACCAGATACCTCTTCCTCCTCGTCATCATTAAGATCTGGAATGGACTCTTTGAGCTGATAGAGACCCTGGAGCTTCATGCGGTGTCCTGGTTTCTCGATCTTCATCGCGTCCAACGCAGGCTCGCTGAGTCCGTTCGCTAACAGAAATGCCGCGTCGTCAAAGCCTGCGTCCTGGAAATTGGTGGTATACTCGACCATACCGATACTCGCGAGCCAGTTGCCGATCTGCGCTTTGCCGGATGCTTTTTTGACGTGGTCTGTGAGGAGCTGACTCAACTCTGTGTATCCGAGCTCTTTTGCCACATCAAGAGGAGTTGTTCCGTTCTATCACACCACATCGTGTACTGGATTAGTGTTCTACTTTGACGTGAATGTTCGCCAAGATGCTCGTGGGACTAGAACACCTTTGTTGGAGTGTGCTTGGCACCTGCTTCCAATAGCATGCGCACGATCTCGATATTGCCATTCAGCACAGCAAGGTGGAGTGCCGTGGCTCCGATCTAGCAGACGAAAACCACCCTCGAAGGTTAGCAACGCAAGCATTTACAGTAAGTAGTAAGGGTGTGAATGTGAGCTTTGGCATCTACCATCAAGTCGATTGCAGCCACTCCAGCGCTTGTCGCGACTGTCAATAGCTGCTTCACGATGGCAGCATGCCCAAAGTGGACAGCGATGTGCAGTGGCGTGTATCCACACCTGGTCTGGTAATACAAGGACACCATTGTGCGTATCGATTGAGCGGATTTGAGAAGCGCAGTTGACCAAACTCAATCCTAAACGCACCTTTCCAATATCCAAGGCAAAGCTCTTCGCATCCATCAGCAGCGAAGTGACGAACCCTTCGTCGCCAAGCGCGCACGCGAACTGCAGCGGCGTCCATGCGAGCATGCCTCTGGGAGATCCCGCATCCAGCATCCCTCCATTCTGAGAATCGCCGATTGTCAACACACTGAGCTCTTCCAGCTCCATGGGTGTGATTCAAGAGTGACGAGGGCGAAAGGTCGCGTGTTCACAGGATGACCATTAAGAAATATGAGCTCACAACGACAGGTTTGCTGAAATGGCGCATTGATAGCATACCTTTAGGATAATTTATGTATGGAGTATAATGCATGGAGTCTCATCAGAGTGCAACTCGACAGACTCGCCACCTTAGTCAGTAGAACGGCCAGGACTTGGTTAAGATGAGCGACACGATCGTCACGAGCGACACTGCGATGAACAACACCATGGGCTCTGGCGCCTTGTAGAGCTCTCGGAAGCGCAGGTTCTCATTGCGCATGAGCAGGCGGCGCTTCTTATGCATCGCGCTCATGAAGTGGTTCTTGAGGCTCCGGCGCTTCTCCAGGTGGAAATTGAACTGCTTTTTCATCTCGCTGTGCTCGAGCGCCACCGCCGCGCGCACTTCCTCCTCGTTGAAATCATCATAGTCCTCATCTTCATCTTCGTCGTCGTAGTCTTCACTCAGGAATCCTTCGCCTTCGTTGGTGCCGAACTGGGTCGCCTTGCGCAGTGAGTGCACCGCCGCGTCCAGTCGCTGGCGCTTGTCATTGTTGCTTCTCGCTGTGAAGCTGGACGCGTACGCTGCGGCTGCTCGTGGGCCTCCCATCCTGCTCTTCTTCTTCCTCTTACTCAATGGGCTTCTCTCTTGAATGGCTGTAGATCAATAATAGAGCCATACTCTGGTGGTACATGAAGAGACGCGAAAGGTGCATGTTGCTTGAAGAGCTCCGTAGCAAGCTTGTGTATCTTCGCGCAACCTTGAGACGACCTCATGGTGGTGGGTATTGCAGCGACCTTCGGGACACATCCATCAGACCGCCCAAAAAGACATGCAGGAATGAATACCTCAGTCGATCAACTTGCCCCACGAACCAGAAGCTACAGAAGATGGTCAACTTGCGAGGAGAAGCGGCGCGTTTCGCGGTCTACCTGTCCAGTATGTCGTCTCTTATGAGCTTACCCACTAGCGTTTGCTTGTACATTACTACCTGCTGATACTACCGATGCGTCTTGTGTGGCTTTGTGTGTCTGCAGTTCCGGTGATCTCGACGTACATTTACGCGCAGCCTGACTGCATCAACTACATTGTCGGAAGAGTGAGTTTCCTTTCTATTGCCCCTTTCAATATGGATCAAGGGTGCTTATTGCGTCGTATGAGGCTGATCTTGTAATGTACGTATGTCTGTTTCTCTCTCTTTCTCTCTCTCTCTCTCTCTCTCTGTTTATAAAGTGGCGATACATCTCGTACCCGCCCCAGTCTGTGACGCGCGAGGAGCTCTACGCCAAGATGAAGGAGATCGCGAACGAGGACAAGACGCCGCCGCCGGCGACCAAGTAAAGAGCGAGACAGCAGCAATGTGGTGTCAGCATTATATCCATCGCAGTAGTAGCTACAGCAGGAGCACCAGTGAACAGCAACCATCGTCAGAAAAAAAAGGAATCAAATCCTCAACCAAAGTGACATTAGTGAACAACCGCATAGATGGAGCAATCAAGTGTGACTCTATATATTTCAAGGTGTTGTTATTGATGTCGAATGGGGAATCAATTTCTCCATACATCAACCTAACAAACCGACAGGGCAAGACGCTGCTTTAGCTACTGCGCTACGCTTGCTCATTGCTTTCTTAATAGACAGTAGATACGTGTGTCGTTGTGGATCATGTGCAGGTGGCGCTGTTCGCCGCGCAAGCACATGAGCAATCCGCCGAAGCTGGCGTAGATCGCGACGACGTTGCCGCCCTCGTGATCGTACTGGAACACCTTGCCGTACATGCCGTAGTCGTATCGGTCAAGAAGCGTTGGCTATTGCGATCAAATAACACAAACGAGAGGTGAGATCTCTCTGTATAGAGTAGCCCCAAAATGCAGACGCTAGCATCACCATGCTACACAATACGCACCTTTCCAGATTGGTTGAACGTGCCGTCGTCCGGCTTGCCCTCCAGGTCGAGCGTGCTTACAAGCGCAAAGGTGAACTTTTCATTCTGGCGAAGACGGTACACCTCTGAGTTGATGTCCAGTGTCAGCTCCAGCTCGTACGACACACCCTTGCACACCACACGCGTCACTGTAAGCAGACAACATAAGAGCAGCCAAATCGTCAGTACTCCATCATCCATCCATTCGTAGCTCCTCGCACCAGCCCGGTCGAAAGCGCCCACGACGACTGATACCACAAAGAGCGCTGGACCGCATATAGAGCCGCCACTCTCTCACACACACACACGCATGACAAGTATGACGCAGACGCACCTTTGTCGAACTTCTTGCCGTCTGGGTTGACCTGGCGCACCTCAAAGATATCTTCAAACAGTTCGGACGCCATGTTGTTCCTCTTCTTTTCGCGCTTTTTCAATGCAAACTGCCAGGCGCTTTTGAATGCGTCGCTCACTCACTCGCCGAATCCGACGATTGGTGGATGGCTCTGCCCCCGCGTATATCCGGTCCAGTTTATCCGGGCGCTCGTCCAATAGAAATCTATTTTAACAAAAGGCGGGTATACGATATCTATACATATTGGCGTATATGGGACGCACCTGTAAAAAGCAACTATATCGAAATTCGTTATCCGGACACCATATGTCGGCAACACAGTGCACTAACAAACAAGGGGAAGCAAAAAGAAATCCCAAAAAAGAGCCAACAGAGCCGTCCGCTAATAAAAAAGCAAAACGCACACACACAGACGACGAGCCAGAAGAGCGCCACCTGCACGCTCGCCTTCGCCGTCTCAGTAACAGAAGCAGCCCCCTTTGCCCCCCACGCACACGCGCGCCTCCCCATCGCCTCTCTATCTGCCTGTGCTTGATCGCCATCAGCACCCTCCCTCCAGCCCACACTACACGAACCACTGCACGAATCCACGAAAGCAGCATGGCGTCCCCAAAGGAAGAAGAATACGACTACCTCTTCAAGATCGTGCTCATCGGCGACTCGGGCGTTGGCAAGTCCAACTTGCTGTCGCGCTTCACGCGCAACGAGTTCAACCTTGAGTCCAAGTCCACGATCGGCGTCGAGTTCGCCACTAAGTCCATCGTGGCCGAGGGGAAGACGATCAAGGCGCAGATCTGGGACACCGCCGGCCAGGAGAGATATAGAGCCATCACCAGTGCGTACGTGATTCGTGTTCCTTTGCTACTATTGCTATTGACATGTGTATGGTGGCGTTTGGCCATGCGAATGGATATATGGCTAACTGACAATGGCTGTGAACTCTTTTATTGCTTAGGTACTACCGCGGAGCGGTCGGCGCGTTGTTAGTGTACGACATCACCAAGCATGTGACGTTCGAGAACGTCGAGCGCTGGCTCAAGGAGCTGCGCGACCACGCGGATGCCAACACGGTGATCATGCTCGTGGGCAACAAGAGCGATCTGCGCCACCTGCGCGCCGTGTCCACAGAGGAAGCGATGGCGTTCGCAGAGAAGAACAACCTCGCGTTCATCGAGACGTCAGCGCTGGAGGCCACGGGCGTGGATACGGCGTTCCAGCGCATCCTGACCGAGATCTACAAGCTCATGAGCCGCAAGACGATCCAGGCAGAGGAGAACGCCACGAGCCTCCCGTCGGGCGACAACATCGTGATCACAAGCGACACCACGGAGGACAAGAAGAAGAAGAAGAAGAGCGCCTGCTGTTAAACAACCTGGGAAACAAAACCATACCCAGGCGGTGATAAAGCGGATGCCACCGATCGTTGTCTCTCTATTGCGATGCGTCCATAGATACGTCAGCAAGCGAGAGAGAGAGAGAGACGCTGTTCTATTGCCCACCATATACGCGCATGTACGCATTTGATTTTTTTTTTAATTTTTTCCATTCAGTTTGCCCATTGTAAAACCTTTCAAATTGAAGCAGCTGACTGCATTGCACCCTGTTCTGGTGCCATTTTCCTAGTCTTTTACCGGCTGAAGGAAATGTGATCTACCCTACTTTGGAATAGTTTTATTAATGATCCCATATTTTGTACCAATCGAGCCGAAGCGCTTTTGCTGGCCAACAAAAACTGCATTGCTTCAAAAGTGAGAAAGCGAGTCATGGGCAGCAAGCGACGCAGAGCGCCGGCGACGGCCGCAGCGGCAGATGAGGTGCGTCCAGCGAGCGGTCATGTCGCCACCAGTGTAGTAGAAGTGCTAAATGCGTACCTGTATGTCTAACTGTGCCTGCTGCTTATGTGTTTATTAGGCTCCGAAAGAGAGCGTAAAGGCAGCAGCGGCGCCACCAGCAAAGACGGACAACAACGCAAAGGCGAAGAAGAAGAGCAAGACGACGGTAGCCGTAGAGCCACAGGCGCCAGCAACAGCACCGATAGCAGCAGATGACGGCAAGAAAAAGAAGAAAAAGAAGAAAAGTAAAAGCAGTGGAGCCACCGCAACACTAACACCAGCTGCACCAGCCAATTCTACAGAGAAAGCCGCTGCTCTCAAGAAGAAAAGCAACGAGATCGACGATTTGTTCCAGTCGCTCAAGTCCAAGAAAAAAGAGCAGATCGAGGCCGAGGAGAAGCAGAGGCTCGACGAGAAGAAAGCGCTCGCCAAGCAGAAGAAGGAGAAGAAACTCCTGGACGAGCAGATCAAGAAGCTCGAAGCAGCCAGTGCGTCTTGTCGCCTCTGTGTATTGCATTAGCAACAGTGATGTTAATGGTGTGTTTTGTGTATGGTGCAGATACAAACTCGACAGCGACCACAGGTATGAACCCAGAAGCGCGACCAGGTATGGAATTGACTCATCGATTGATGCTTGTGACGCTTGGAGCTATTGCAGAATCAGCAAACTGACAGACGTATTGCTCCTATGTGAACGCAGTGCGCTACGATGAAGACGGACTCCCCATCTACACGGAGGATTCGCTCAAGATCAACCAGGGCGGCGACACGGCGGACTGCCCATTTGACTGCTGGTGCTGCTTTTAGAGAACGCCACCACTCAACCATTTTAGCCAATTAGAGGATACCATTTTACTTTTTTCCAATCAATAGAAACTTGTATAAATCCGATTTATCTTGATTAGCTATAATGCGACACACCATTTTTGTGGACTGGCTGGCGCCATTTTCCACTCTTGCAGTTGGCGCGCTTTTTTAGAAGCGAAAATGACAAAGCGGCGCGCAGATGCCGACAACGAAGCCGCGTGTGTGTCACCGCCGCAGCAACAGATTGGCTTCATCAACGCATTGCCAGTCATAAAGAGGACCTCGCTCGAGCTTGCTACTCGACCCGCGCCTGAAGACGCCACGACGCCGATCCAAATGGCGCGCCAAGTAGACATCCGAGCGTACGGGCTTGAGGATCGCGCAGAAGCCGTGATCGCCATGGGCAAGAGCAACTGGAGCCTCGCGAACCTCTCCAAGTGGCGCAACGACTCACTGGGAGATGCCAATCGGAATAGTGCATCAAGTGGTGCAGCCCAACAGCAACAACAGAGTAACAAAGAGTATTTAAGGCAACGCCAGCGCGCGTACATGAAACAGTGCCTCGCAGGGAACAAGTAATAATAAGCAAGCTTCATACAGACCGCATGTAGAGAGCTGCTTTAGATGTTAAATCAAATTCGTGTGTATAAGTGTCGTCATGCAAATTCCTGCCTTGTGGTAAAATGGAACTGTTACTCTGTCTACCTTGGGTTTCTGCTATCAGTCGTCGTCCTCTTCTTCCAGATCGCTATCGTAGTAGATGGACTGGCGGATGCTGTTGAGTCGCTCTTCGTACGTCTGCTGTTGGGACGCTGCCTGGTTACCGTTCGTGTACGCGCCGCCGCAGGAGTCCGACGGACCCTCAGGCTCAGCGCCGTCGTACTTGAGCACGTCATGGAGCCCGATGAAATATGCGAGGAATGCTGTCGTGAACTTGTCCGTGCCGCCCAGTTCGTCCAGACCCTGCACCATCTTGACCACTTTCTGGTCCTTCACGAGCGCGATGCATGGGATCATCCACACGCCGAGCTTGTCCACGAGGTACTCGGACTTCTCGGCGTTCATGCGCACAACGCGCGTCTCAATGTGCTGCTTGGCGATGCGTTCCAAATGACCGTCCACCAGCTCACAGAACGCGTTCGCTGGCGTGAAGAAGTGCACGATGATCTTGTCGCTCTTCTTCATCACGTCAAAAAATTCCTTCGTGTCCGTAAGCGTCGTGTACTCGCCGTGACCCTTGGCGCGCAGTTCCTGTGCCTTGTGCGCGCGCTGCTTCATCTGCTGCACGCGGCGCTCGCGGAGCCGCTCGAGCTCGTCGTCGTCCGCGCGCTCGAGACGCTTGATCTTCGCGTCCAGCGCCTGCTCCTCCTGCTCCAGCGACTGCAGCACCTTCTCCCCAATCACGCTCGCCACGATCTCCGCGTTCATGCGCTCCATGTTGACTGTGATGGCGGTTCTACTTCTTGTTTTCTTCTTGTTGTTCTTGGTGCAAGTGACGCCTTCTGGGCGATTGATCCTGTTCTGACGTCGCTCAGGTCATGAACAGGCGGCAGGCAGGCAAGACATCACCACTCTCAGAAGATCGAAGCAGTGTGTGCATTCGTTAAAGTGCGATTCCGAGAATGAGGGTCACACAGTTTTATCCTGTGGTTGGTCACCTCATGAAAATGAAAATGAATGGGTACGCAAAATGGGGAACAATGCGTGGGCGAACAACGCAGAAATTATGGATTTCTTCGTGTGTTTCGTGTCTGTATCGTATCAATACGTGTGGGCGGAAAAACAAAAGAAACGGTGACTGAATCTATAGCGCGCGCTCGTTCTCGTAGTCAATGAGTCGCTGGATCAGGTCCTTCTTCTGGCCCTGCGTCGACAGGTTGCGGTCCTTCAGGTAGTCCTTCAGCACGTTCGGTTTGAGCGCCTTGATGGCACGCGCGTCCAGAGGTTCGTCTGTTCACCACAAATACAACAGCAAGCGACACCATGAGCTCACATTGTCCAAAAACAGTATATGAGTATGAATCAACACCGATATACATGCCGTACCGTCGTCCTTCTCGACAGTCTTTTTCTTGGACTTTTCGCGTTCCGCAGCAGCTGTAACACGAAAAAATCAACCCATTCATGGTCAGTTCATCAATAGACCACCCTTCGTGATTGTGAACTGCATGACAAACTCACCAGCTTCCTCCTCCTTCTTTCGCTGCTCCGCTTCCTCGCGACGTCGCTTCACTTCCTGAAGACGCGCCAGATCCTTCTTGGCTTCATCCTGTAGATGTAACATTCACGCCACACCTGTCAGCGGGTCATCCACATTTTCCTTTACCTATTTGCCACATATTCTCAGCTGTGACGCACCGTTTCGCCAGCCAAGTGCTTCTTCAAGTATCGTGCAGCAGCGCGTTCCTTCTCAATCGCTTCTCTGGAATATTGGCACAGCGCATACAGACATATCAGCAACTTCCCTGCATCGCCCCACAAGCATGTACCACGTTCACTTATTCACACGGACGCACCTTTCTCTTCTTGAGAGCTGCTGCTCGACGCCACCGGTCATGTCCTTGGCCTTCATGACCTTGTTCTGTGCTGGCTTCAGGTTCGGGTTCTCGACCTTGAGAATGCCGGCGGTGCCGCTCTTCTTCTTTGGCTTGGCCTCCATCGCCGGACCATCGGCCGACTGCGAGAAGCCGAAGAGCGACTTCTGCGGCACACGCTCGAACGCGACCACGTTCTCGTCAGCGTCGGACCCGGACTCATCCTCGCTGTCGTCCTCGTCGCTGTCGTCGCCCGAACCGTCCGCGCCGTCCGCGCGGCGCGCCTTGCGCGCCGACACCTTCTGCTGCTCAATCATGTTGCGGTGCTCTAGGTCCTCCGCGGAGGTCACGAACGAGCGCGCGCCGCCCTTCTCCTTCTTCTTCTTCGAGTCGCGGCCTTTGGCGCCGCCGGCAGCTGGTGGTTTTCCTCCTTTGTCTCCGCGCATTTTTGCTTGCTCGCTTCTTTCTGTGTGTCTGTGAGTCTCGTCGAGAATGGACGCTCGCTTTGCTGCTGGTCTTTTTCTTGGTGGTGCGCTCTCGATAGTTCTTTGTCGAGCAAAATTCCAAAAATTAAAAAACTGATCATAAAAAGTAAAGCTATTTAACTTTTTGAATTTCTCTGAACAAGACTTCAGTACAGATTGAACCCAACATAATATTCTGTTCTATACCGGTACCGATTTACAGAGTACCGAATACGGAAACTGGGGTGTTTTAACCCTAGAGAAAGGTGCTTTTATTTGAGCCGAGGTTTTTTAATAGGTTTTTAGCGCATGCACTGCAGCACTTATCTGACAGACGACATTGTGGTGACATAAGGAGAGCAGTAAAATGTAGGTCTACTGGGATTCCTGAATAGAAGGCCCTCTGGTGCTGACGACAAGCAAGAGGGTCAAGATCAAAGCCGATCAGGAAGACAACAAGAAGCAAGGACGCCTCGCATTTGTTCAGCATGGGCGGCGACATGTCGACGGTGAGTGTGCTCTACCGATCTCTCGATTTGCTGCTGCATACATGCGGTGCTCGCGTACGTGGTGGTGGTTGTGGCGATGTGTGTGTATACGCTCTCGCGTTGCCTCTTACTCAGCGCAAGCTCTGATCACGCCTATGCGGTGGGCGTTCGCGATTACCACCCCCCATGCTCCCGGTGGCGCATGCATCTCGCTCTCTTGATCTGATCGAGCGCTTGTCTGTGTCGTCATGACGCTGCAAAATCCACTTAATCCGAGTGTGTGTGGTGCTTGGTGTTTCTGTCGTGACGTTTGTCTGTCTACGCTACGCTGCGCTCTGTTCTGTAGATCTGTATCGGAGGGTTCTGCTTCCCCACTTTCGCGGTGCTGCCGATCGCGCTGATCGTGCTGCAGGCCGTCTGGGAATGGGTCCGCGTGAATATTCTGGGCCACAACGACGCCGCACTCTTTGAGAATGTGAGTATGAGCTGTTGCTACTGTCGTTGTGAGATGTCGTTTGATACTATTGTAACTCTGTCATGATCTGTTGTTATTGTTATCGTCGCTATTGCTGGTGCCTGTGCCCCACAGAGCCGTGTGGTTCATGTGAAATCCGTGGAGCAATTCAAGGAGCTGCAACAAAAGTCAAAGGACACGAAGCGATCGGTACGCTCTCACTGCATCAGCACCACATGTACTTTATGAAGTATCTTTGCTATAGGCTCACTGTTGCGCATCTTGTCGTACTCTTTGGTTATTGTAGCTGGTAGTGGACTTCACTGCGTCCTGGTGCGGCCCGTGCCGCTACATTGCGCCGATCTACCACGAACTGAGCAACAAGTACCCGTGTACGATCTTCCTTAAGGTCGACGTCGACGAAATGAAGGTTCGTCACGGAGCGCTTCTTTATTGGCCATTGCGATGCCACTCATTTCCCTGACTGAAGTGCTCAATGTACACACGCACACATCCTGTAGGAAATCTCTCGCGGATGCGGCGTGACCGCGATGCCGACGTTCCAGTTCTTCCGCAACGGCACGCGCTGCGACGAGCTCCGCGGCGCCGACAAGAACGGTCTGGAGGAGAAGATCAAGAAGCACTACGTGGAGGTGGAGCTGCCGGTGGACGAGCAGCCGCAGACGGCCGCCGCCAAGGAGAAGGAGTCTGACAAATCGGAGCTCCGCCAGCGCAAGCCGCAGATCGTCAAGGTGACGTCAAATGAGCAGTGGAAGGAGCTCCTGGCGCAGAACGAAGCGTCCTCCAATGCGGTGCGTCCCTTACCGTATTTAGCTCTTGCTAGCACCGCGTTGCTGCGCCTTTACGCGCAGCCATTTTCCATCTCAATCATTGGATGGATGTTGGTTACGCGGGTGGCCCTTGTCTCACGCGTGCGGTATTGGCGAATGTGCGCTGAACTCATTCTGTGGTGTGGATTTTTAATGTGGATTACGCTGTTTGAATGGCTTCTGATTATAGATGATCGTGGACTTTTGGGCGACGTGGTGCCAGCCGTGCGTGGCCATTGCGCCGGTGTTTGAAGCCCTGAGCGCCGCGTACCCGTCCGCCGTGTTTGTGAAAGTGGATGTGGACGAAATGGAGGTGCGTGGATAGCCATTGGATTTTTTGGGCTCTCGGATTTTGGTGGACATGGCTTCCCTTTCTGCCACCATTCATTCGACTAATGCGATTTTGTTTGTTTGTGTCTCTATTAAACTGTCTGCCGAACACCAGGACATTACGAACGAGTACGAGGTCAACGCCATGCCGACGTTCAAGGTGTTCAAGCGCGGCAAGCCAGTGGACGAGCTGAGTGGGGCGATCAAGAGCGCGCTGGAGGCCATGGTGGCCAAGCACGCTGCGTCGGCCGAAGTCTGAACCAAACGACTGGCGGCTGAGTGAGCAAGGCCACATGGAGTCCTCTCTCTCTATGTCCCCGTGAGTGACTGACTGTAAGGCGCATGCATGCAGGCAGGAAAGAGTGACAAAGAATGACAAAAAAGCTTCTTTGATGTGAGCAGATCGATACAAATCCACCCATTTTCTCCGTTTTTATCCTCCCGCGCGCATCAAGGCTCGCTGTTTATGAGCCGCTTTTTGTAGGTACCAGGGCAATTTGGACAAGGCGGCACGGCATTGGTCTGGAAGGGCCACTGGGAAAGCGTGTCCCAGGACGGCGCGCCATACAAACTCCGAGTGAAAAGCGCACCAACGTGGCAGTAATGCCATCTGGCGCCGCTTGTCTCGCTGTTAGCCATCCAGCCATCCGGGAACTCAGCCATCCCATCCGTCCCATCCGAGCCAAAGCAACTTGTTGGGACAAGCAATTGCTTATGCAGCGAGTTAATCCAAGTGACCCCGCTTTCGACTCAACCGGCGCGTCAACATTTTTCCGTCGGCGCAATCGCTCACACGCAGAAAAGAGAGAGAAGGCTTCATCCACCAAAGGATGAGTGAATGTGGCCACGCGCACAATCAAGTCGCTTTTTGGCTGGTTACATTTTCGGTTTACGAGGTTACCCACCCTTCAGTTTGCAGTGCTTTGCTTTTTGCTTGCCGACTTGCTTGGTTGCAACTTCAAAAAGAAACGCAGCGAGCGGTTGCCCAGAACTGGGGAATGTGGATACTCTTTCGCGTATCTTCACTCTCATGAGCTGGGACGTTCGCTAAATTTACGCGGCATCTGCTTATTCTGCGATCCAATTGGGCAGCTTGAAGAGAAAAGAACCGCAGCATTTGCTCGGCGCATCCGCTTGAACTCAAGCATTTTTGGCTCGCATTTGTCTAACCCAGCAGCACCTCACACCACCATCCACTTTGAATTTGCCGTTGTCTGTTGGAGGTGATTATGCATTGGCGCCGCGTGCTTGTGCTTTGTGCGTGCACACACCCGCCATGTCTCTGGTTCCACCACGTGGTAGCGTACCAAACGAAGAGAGTGATGTAGAGAACGTCTTGGAGTTTGTATGCGGACATGCTCTCTTTTGCCTCTTCGAGGGAATCGAGCGCATGACGCAGTGTTTGTGATTACGCTGCTAAAAGTGACACAATCTGAGCCAAAGCGGTTTGCGAAAACCCTCTGAAACCAAGTGGGCCCGGAAAATGGCTTGGGTATCAAAGTGGGGAGATCTATCAATTCTAGCAGTGAATTTAAGCAGCAGGTACCCACAGGTACTCTCAAGAGCCACAGGAATATCCATTTACAAGGCAGTATTGGCTTGGGTTACTCTTCCTCTTGAGCGGGTTTCCTGCAAAAGCCTCCTTTTTCGTACGCGCGGGAGGCTAGGGTTGCGTGAGATGGGTGGGGCAAGGGTAACTGTATCGAGAGTTTGTGTCGTCGAGCCGCAAACCCACAATCCAGCCACAAGTCAGCCAGCCAACAGCCAGCCTCAGCCAACAAGCCCAACAAAGCACAAGAAAGCCCAGCAAGAAACAAAAACCCAAAAGGATCATTTCTCTCTCGGCCCTCACCTTCACAGGACAAGACCAAGACCAGAAGCAACCCACTCACATCCAATCCAAAATTATCCGCTTTCTGCGCACGCAGTCAACCAGCACAGGCAAGCCACTTTGCCTTTTCGACCCACAGAGACAAGCAGCCTCGTATTAATAACCGCCGCCACCCCCCACCCCCCGCCCATCCAGCCACCAAACACCATGCAGCTCCGTCTCGTGCGATATGTCGTCGCCGCCGTGCTCGTGCAGCTCGTTCTCACCACCGAGGTGCGCAGCGTCGCACCCGACGCCGCCGACGCTGTCCCAGCCACGTCGTCTGAGGACGCGCAGGTCTCGAATGGGCGTCTGCGCGGCCTGCTGGACAAGTTCACGACCGCCGGATCCGCCGACAGCGCCACTCCACCGCCGGTGAAGGAGATCGTCGTGAACTGGACCAAGAGCGACAAGAAGGGCGATACGAGCGTGCTCGGCCCCGTGGAGAAGATCAAGGGCGACGAGACCATCGTAGTGTTCCACGACCGCTCGATCGGCCCTATCGCGAGCGCCGAGTCCGCGGTCGTGACCTTTGACGTGCGCTCGCAAGCCAACTGCGTCGTGAGCGTCTGCGGGCTGCAGCGCAACTGGTACATGCGCTACAACGAGCGCTGCTTCGACCTGCGCATCGCGCAAAAGTCGCTGGACGCGAGCGAGCACGGTCTGATCCGAGGCATCTCGGCCGCGTACAGCTCTCGACGACCAGTCGCGAACAAGCTCTACCTCAAGTTTGACGCGACGAATTTCATCGACGGCTCCAAGTGCGAGTACGAGATCATCTCGGGCAGCAAAATGGTGACAGAAGAGCCGAGCGAGCTGAGCGGCAGCGTCGTCGCACTCTCATAGACAAGATGTGGTGGCAGCCGAGAAGAAGAAACGAGCGAGCATGAGAAGAAAGAAAGAAGAAGAGCAGATGAAGGAGAACAGCAGCAGCAGGAGTGAGTGACCTGATGGACGAAGAAGAGAAGGACGCGGCGTGCACTATTTTATTCCTCCGCGCCCCTCCAGTCTGCTGTCCAGCAGAGCGAGACCACGGAAGAGCTCTTCGTTTCGCGAGCAGCTCTTCAATCAATCCATTCCTCCTCGAGCTCCAGTCTTCTCGCCGCCGTGAAGCACTCAGCCACTCCACAGTCTTGCGAGAGAAACTGTACGATAGGTTAGATCAAAATATTATCTCAAATAGGAACAGCTAGGTCCCCCATTTTTAATCACAAATGTAAGAATGTGCTTATTATGAAAACCCACACAAGCTTCTCTGCATATTCACATACATACTTGGACGTCCGCATCCACATGCGCGATCACGGCCGCCCGTTTGACGAAGAGGTTCACACGCGCTTGCCCGCCTGCCCGCTCGTCGGCACTTCGTCGCTTTGGACGAAAGGACGGCAACCAGCGCGGCATAATCTTGTCCGGCCACCACTTCTCCAGGAAAAGTCGTAATCGGTCGATGTGTGGTACACATCAAAATCAGCACCCACCCGCGCGCCCATCTTCCCAAACCATCCTGAACTAAACCGCCACGATTTTAAAAAGAACCAGCGTTGTTTTGTCAAGATACAGGGCGAATTAGTATACCCAAGACTTCTTTTACAGCAATTATGGGCTCTTTCTTCTTCTTTTCTTTGCAGGGCCAGAAAAATCCAGAGAAGAAGCGCGCGGTGGCTACAGTTTCAATTCGCTGACCTGATTTTTGTGATTTGGTTTGCGAGTACTTTTGTGCGTGTTTGTTAGTTTGTGCTTTGTGTGATTTGGTTTGCGCGGTTGTTTGTGCTAGAGTGTGTGTGGTAAGCAATGAGATCGTGTTTGTTCCTGTTCATACATCCACCTTTTGCACATACTCCAGCCTGCACATTGTATCAAATGGATGCTCGCCAATGAACGCTCATTTCCCATTTCGGAAAACGCTGAATGTTGCCCCTGCTTGTTTGTGTAGTTAGCATTCAGTTGTCAGTAAAATGGCGGTAGACTGGAAGTTTTACTTTAGGACTTGACTGGTGCGTTGATGGATTGAAACGGACTTCCTTTGGACATTTGACTGATCTATTTTTACTTTTCAGTATCAGAATCTGAGAATATACTGAGTATGTGCGGCTATCCATCCTTTTTTCTTCTATTGTTCCCAAATGTCGGTTTTGCACCATTAACTATCGGTGTCCGGGACATCCCAACATTTTGCCACCCTATTCTCATCTTGAGAGGGTGTCCTGAATTTGCATTGTCCACTAATTTGAGAGCTGAATCCGATTTTTCGAGCTTTACTTTGCTGATTATGGAGTATTTTAGGAATCAGACAGTTTTGTGTTTTCAATAGAACTAGACCACCACCAGCCAGAGCCAAATCGAGCCAAATCGGATCGGTGTAATATATCTGTTTTGGTCCATTCAAAAGGGGAATATCCGCAAGAAGATGGTTTTGGTACAGCTCCAGATATCAAATTAATCCTTCGCAGGGTTCTTCATTCCCCAACAACAATACTTGGTTGAACTGGACCAGCTTACTGCAGAATACTATCCAGTAAGACAGACAGACGCGAACATGAGGCACTTGTGTCCAACTTGTGGTCGAAAATGGACCGGACGAACAGGACGGACAGGACGGATAGTCAGCGTTCTATTCTAGGTGCGATCAGGTGATTGGATGGCTGGATGCGGTGTATTTTTGTACCCACAACAACGGTCTTCATTTATATGAGTGTACTCGGGCAATCCACAGCCAATTGATAACTTCAGCTGAAGTGGTAACCCCGCGGTAACCTTGCCACTGGGTTACTCCCTAAGACCAGACCCGTGGGTAAAGAGCAGTGGGTAAAGATAATGTTGAAGGTAACCAGCCCAGCCCAAACATATCGCATATGCAAGCTCTCACAATCGGCTGGCTGAACACAAATTACTATAATGGCAGCGACACCTGCTTAAACGAGCATTAAACCGCAGGTTGCTGGATTTCCTTTCGCATTTGTCCAGTTTGTCTCTGCATGACAAACTTCCCACACTACCAAATTGGATCACAAATTGTATGGGACGCCTCTGCATATGTTGGAGAAGCTTCGCGCGTTGTAATGCGAAGAAGGAATGTTCAATTTCCAGCCAGCAACAACACCAGCAACCACCAGCAGGCGGAAAATGACTTTGGCTGTGGCATTTGCCATATGTCACCAACAGGTGCAGTGTGAAGCAGTTTGTAATGGGCCGCAGAACTGTCGGCAGTACAATCGGCAGTACCGTCGAATTGAAGTTAAACAGGTGTTATGGTTTAAACACCATTCACGATTTAGAGAGGAATCACATTTTCGATAGTAAACACAAGACTAAAATCGATCATTTTCCGTCCCAACAAAGATCTTCTCATAAAAGGTAGAAATAGTACATTTTATTCAGTAAGAAGAACTTTCAGCAATATGTACATCATTTTGTATTCCCAGGATATTTGTTGCCCATCATTTTCTAGATATAATATAATTTTACAATTAGCCTCCACAAACCGCCATTTAAAAGAAGAGGTGAGATTTACCCTTTAACCGCTCTTCGGGTTGGTGCAACACTTGCGCCATCGTGACAGTCAATCCGCCGTCATTCCATGCGTGCGAGCATTTCTGCCAAGCGAGCGAGCAAGTGAGCACATCCGTCCGTCCGCTCGCTGTCCGCCGCGCCTTCGCAAACGAGAATAGCTCCACAAGACGCCGCCGTGGTCCACAGTCTCCAGGCTCAGCCTTCGCATTAGCAGATCCGTCCACCTCTCTCGCTCTCCACAACCGTCAGCACGATGCGCTGGTTCGATCGACCGCTCCTCCGCTACGTGACACTCGCGATGCGCGTGCTGCAGCTGGTGTCGGCGGCGACGGCGCTGAGCTTCGTGGCCGCGAGCTTCCAGGGCAACGACATGGCGGTGGTCGTCTCAAACAAGAAGATCACCCTCACGATGCACTACGGCGGGCCGACCGTCAACTTTGCGCTCGTCGTGACGTACTCGGCCGCGGTTTACGTGCTGCTCTGGATCGCGTTCGTGCACGTCCAGACGTCGGTGCGCGTGCCGGCGCAGTACAGCATCATGCTCGACGCAATCTTCACGGTCATGCTGCTCAGCGCCGGCTGCGCCGTGGCCGCCAGCGACTACGTGCGCTACTGCGATGCGCTCGCGCAGAGCGTGCACTGCTCGTCGCTCAAGGCCGGCGCGGCGTTCTGCTTCATCGCGTTCGTGGCGTTTTTTATTTCGGTCGCGTGGGGCGCCTGGATCGTGCGCGAGCAACTCTCGGACGACAAGCTCAAGACGCAGAGCCACCGCCGGCGTCAGCAACAAGAGAACCAGCGGCAGCAAGCGCAACTGGAGGAAAATCAGGGGGAGCGGGAGATCGACGTGCTCGAGCGCTCGCCCTCCAGCGACTCGTCCAACTACCTCGACGCGACCTACGTGTGCTGACTGACATCAAACGGCGCTCGTGAGTCTATTAGTTGTGAGTGGCGAGATGGGGCTGCGACTGTGGCAAGGACTCGCAGGGCCCCACCGTACGATACTTATATTTTTATTGCAGCCATCTAAGGAAGATCGAGAAATAGATTGGATTGCTTGGCCCACACATGTGTCCATTAGACAGTCAACCTGTCAGCGAGCGTCCATGAAGAATTTCATTTGCGTGCATATCGTAGGATCTCTCCATACAAGAGCACGCGAAAGAGTTCAGTCGCATCTTCAGAGCTGTGGGGCAGAGCAGAGCTGAATAGATGGAGAGCACTGTTTTCCACACAAAATAAGTATCTTTTTGTGAGTCACGGTACTCTTTTCCAGTCGTCAAAACCAGCCCTCTGACTCAAAAGCCTCACGTCTCTCACTCATTGGATGAAATTCCGCGTTCATAGTATATTATTGGCTAAAACAACGTGCGGTCGACAGTTTGGCTAGTTTTGTCACACGCAAACCAACGAGCTCAACAAGATAAGATCGGTCCGATCAATTGAGCGATCGAGCGATCAAGCGAGCGAGCGAGCATTCGTCCGTTGCGTCTGTCCTCCATTCGCCAACAACCCCCTCCTCTTTCTCCTCCTCAACCTACTCCTCTCGGACCATAGGACCATGGCGCTCTTCCCTCCAGAGTTTATCGCGGGGTTGCTCGCGGCGTTCCTGCAGTTCCGCCTGCGCTCGTACTTCAGCATCGCGTCGCTGCTCGTGAATGGGCTCTCATTCTTCCTGCCGCCTGAGGACGAGCTCATCGACACGCTCAATGGCAAGACTCCAAAACTCAAGGGCAGCAAGAGCGCGCAGAGCGGCTCGGGCACGCCGCTTTCGCCGGACGACAAGATGCAGGCGTTCTACGTGAAAGTGGCCAAGACCGAGCACGGTGTCTTCCAGCAGACGCTCTTCTACGAGCTCTACGAGATGCTCGTGATCATCGTCTCGTCCACGCTCACCGCATGCTTCGTCGGCGACGTCGTCGCATTCACCAAGCCGTGGTTCTTCGCTGCTGATGCTGACGTTGCTACTGACGTGGACCCTGCGGGCGGTGGGTACCGTCCGGAGATCAGCGTGTATGGGCTCGTGTCGGCGCTCATCGTGGCGCTGTGGTTCCCGCTGCAGATCAAGTTTGCGCAGGGGCTCGCGACGTACGAAGCGAAATTGGGCATTGGCATCGGCTTCGTGGGTTTCGTGCTCGCGTTCTTCGTGATCTTCGCGCCAAAGCAGCTCTTCGACTTTGACATGGAGCACGCTGCGGACGTGGTCGGCGCGCGCGTTGAGATCGTCCTGCGCACGATCGGCTTTGTGGACGAAGACTTCGAGAACCTTGCGCCAATTGGCGCCACAGCACAGACGGCACTATTCGCTAACATGGCGCTGTTTGCTGGCGTGTTCACGTGCACATCGTTTCTTCCGGCGTTCCGCTTCGCGCGCATGTACTCGGAGATGACGAGCGAAGCCGGTGTGTCCAAGTTCACGAAGGCGTTGCTGCACATCAACATGCTTTCGCCGCTCCTCATCGCGGTGCTGTGGATCAAGCCGCTCTCGGTGGATACGCTCGTGCCGAAGTACCTGGTTCCGTGCTCGTCTCGCTCTCTCGCACGCGACTGCTTTGCGAGTTCTGAGGACGAAGCGCTCTTCGCAGCGTCATCACACTTCACAACGCTCAAGGAATCGCAGTTTGACATGATCCGCATCTACATCGTGCTCGCGAGTCTGCTCGTGCGTCTGCTCAGCTTCCGTAGCCACCTGCAGTTCTTTCTACTGGAGATCCGTGACTCGATTGTGCAGATCGTTCGCCGCCCGGGATTTGTGGACGGCGAGCTGCTCAAGTCCAAGGTGCGCATTCAGTTCAACTACCTGCCGATCATCGCGGTGCAGTACCTCGCGCCCGTGGGCTCGATCGTTGCGTGCGTCGTGCTACTGGCGCGTCAGACGGGCGTGTCGCTTGGTGTGTTCGACGGCGTGCTGTTCCTGCTGACACGTGTCGCGGGGCTCACGCCTCCTGCGTCGTTGGCGAACGGCACGGTGGTGTCGATCGACATCCTGCCGGATCTGACGCCGCCAGACTTTGGTGCCTGGCGACTGGGTGAAGATATCGAGAAGGAGAAGTTCGCGCAGTTCGTCAAGGGCATGGCGCAGTTCACGATCGTCACGCCCGAGTTCCACGCGTCGTTCTTCGGCTTTTTTCTGTGGTGGCTCAGCTTTACGTGGTTCGCCGTGAGCGTCGCCGGGCTCATCTACTGGAAGAACGTGCCACACACGTCGGACAACGGCGACTACGATGAGCAGTTTGGCGGCGTGAAGCGCAACAAACAGACGCCCAAGAAGCTCAAGAACCAGCTCAAGAGCCTCAAGATGAAGAAGCACTGAGGAAACAGGCACAGAGTAGCTAGCTAACAGGCTGTGGGAACAATGCACACACTCACAGATCGACTGACACGCATGAAATGGATTGCTCTTGTTTATAAGGTTGGTGGTTGCTATGGACTGTATCGAATAGCCTGTATCTCTGTGGTGAACATCGTCAGTCAGAAATCTCTAGTGGCTCGACATGTTCTTCATGTACTCCTTCCAGCCCTGCTGGCTCATCTTCTCGATCTTGTCGTCGACCTCGAGGCGCTGCGCCTCCAGGAACTCCTCCATGGCGACCAGGTACTTGTCGCCGAGCATGCGCACGGCCAACAGACCGGCGTTCGTCGAGTTGCCGATCGCCACGGTGGCCACAGGCACGCCGCGTGGCATCTGCACGATGCTCAGCAGCGAGTCCTGGCCGTTCAAAGTGCTGGTCTTCACGGGCACGCCGATCACGGGCAGTGGCGTGAGCGCGGCGATCATGCCCGGCAAGTGCGCGGCGCCACCGGCACCAGCGATGATAACCTTGAGCCCGCGGCGGAACGCGCTCTGCGCGTACTCGTACATGCGACCGGGCGTGCGGTGCGCCGACACGATGCTGAGTTCGTACGGCACGTGGAACTTCTCGAGGATCTCGGCGGCGGCCCCCATGGTCGGCAGGTCCGAGTCCGAGCCCATGACGATCCCCACGATCGCCGACGCTTGGGCGAGGCCTGCGTTCTGCGCGATCTCCGGGTCGATCGCCGTCGCGCGCTCCTTGAGCTGCTGCACGCTGTTGGCGACGATCGTGAAGTGGCCGAGCTTGCGGCCGGCACGTACGGCACCGGCCTTGCCGTAGAAGTGCGGAATCGCACCGGGCACGCTCAGACAGCGGCGCAACTGCGCGTAGCTCTCGTCCTCGCTGGCGTTCTTGGAGCCGAGCACATTGACCATGAGCGCCGAGTTGACGCGCAGATCGCAGCCGCCGAGCGGTAGGCCGCAGATCGCACGCAGGTGCTGCTCAAACTGGTCGGTCTCACACGCCTCGATCGTGTAGTGGCCCGAGTTGTGCGGACGCGGCGCGATCTCGTTCAGCAGTACGTCGCCGTTCGCCGTGAGAAATAGTTCAACGCCGTAGATGCCGTTGCCCTGCAGCTGCGAGATCGCCACGAACGCCATCTGCTTGGCCTTGGTGTACGTGTCTGCGGCGATCTGCGCCGGCGCCAGTACTGTGTCGCAGATGCTGTCCTTTTGCGTGGTCTCGACCACCGGGTACGCGCGCACATCGTCGTCCGCCTTGACGACCATGACCGCCAGCTCCTTGGTGAACGGCACCCACTTCTCAGCGTAGAGCATCACAGGCGCCACGCCGTCCTGCTTGACGCCGAGTTTTGTGAACGCGTCGTCCACGTCGCTCGCCTGCGTCACCACGGCGTTGCCTTTACCGTCGTACGCGAACAGACGCGACTTGAGCATGTACGGGTAGCCGAACTCCTCGCCCACACGCAGCGCATCCTCACGCGAAGCAACCACTTGGAACGGCGCGACGTGCACGTTCGGCACCTTGGCGAAGAACTGCTTCTGCGTGAACTTGTCCTGGATGAGCGCGATGGTCGCGGGCGACGGGTGCACGGCCACGGGCTTCTCGGCGCGCGTCTGCAGCTCGCCCAGCACCGCGGCGTTCACGTGCTCGATCTCCACCGTGAGCACGTCGCACTGCGCCGCGAGCGTCGCGATGTCGGCCGCGTTGGTGAACGAGCCGGCCACCGCGCGCACGCCGAACTGACCCGCGGGCGACTGCGCTCCCTGCGGGTCCAGCACGACCAGCTCCACGCCGAGGCGGTGCGCGGCCGCGGCCATCATGCGGCCCAGCTGGCCGCCGCCGAGCACGCCCACGACGGGAGGCGCCGATCCACTGCGAGTCGTAAGCACGGGCATGATGGGGAGAGGAGGATTGGGGAGCTCTGGTCGAGTGTGTGGTCGCGGGGAAGGCGGCGATGTCGAAGTGGTGCCGCACCAGCCAGCAACATCAACATGCTGAGCACTGATGTCCAAGCGACGGGCGATCATCCAACACGCCAGCCAGCTAATTTGCACTTGATTTTAGTATAGAATAATACAATCCACCAGCCAGCCAATCGGAGCGAGCTGTTGTTTTGATCCAGCTCACATAGAATTTGTATCGAGCCGTAAATATTCTTGTTTGCGGATAAAATGCGTAATTAAAGAATTATCGAATCCTATCATTCAGCATATTATGACTCCAAACAGCATATAAACCTGGCAGAGTGCCGCCCAACCAATATCAATCAGAGCGCCAATAGACACACCCATCAGCTCCCAAGACACAGCACCAGACAACCAAGATGCAGATCCAGGTGCGCACCGCGCATGGCAGCGCACAACTGGAGTTCGACGCGGAGGGCGACGTGCTCTCGATGGGTCATGATGACCACCAGCAGGAGCTGCAGGACGAGCACCAGATCGTGGTGGTCACGCCCGGCCAGGTGATCAGCACGGAGACCGGTGCGTTCCTGCGCGGCCATGGCACGTACATGAGCAACAACGAGCTGATCGCGAGCGTGGCGGGCGTGGTCGAGAAGGTGAACCAGCTCATCACCGTGCGGCCGCTCGTGTCGCGCTACATTGGCGAGGTGGGCGACATCGTGGTCGGCCGCGTCACGGAAGTGGGCAACAAGCGCTGGAAAGTGGACGTGAACGGACAGCAGGACGCGTCGCTCATGCTGAGCTCCGTGACGCTCCCCGGCGGTGCGCAGCGAAGACGCACGTACGAGGACCAGCTGCAGATGCGCAACTTCTTCGTCGAAAACGATCTCATCAGCGCCGAGATCCAGGAAGTGCGTTACGATGGCTCGCTCAGTCTGCACACGCGCAGTCTGCGCTACGGCAAGCTCGAGAACGGCCAGTTCGTGCAGGTCGCGCCGCCGCTCGTGAAGCGTGTCAAGCAGCACATGGTGACGCTGCCAGATATCGGCGTGGACCTCATTCTGGGCACGAATGGTTACATGTGGATCTCGCGCAGCTTGGCCGCGTTGGAGGGTGACGACAGTCTGGACGACGGTGCGGCAGCGCCGGGCAACATGGAGACCCGCGTGGAGATCCTGATGGAGAAACGCCAGCAGCACGCCAACACCAAGATGAGCGTGGACGACCGCAAGAAGATCGCACGCGTGCACCGGGCGCTGCTGCAGCTGAATGAGCAATTCCGCCTGATCACGCCCGAAAGTATTATGGCAGTCTACGAGAGCCTGCTCGACCAAGAGGCATAGACAAAGAGAATCCCTCGATACGATACTATATTTTGATAAATACAACTTGGATTTCAATTCGCATGCAGCATTCATTAGCGTATGAAGCCTCACCAAGGAAAGTCAGTGTAAGACAAGCAAATGGATCAAAACTTTGCATTTTTGAAGTGTTATCTGACAAATCGACAACACTCTGCTTGGAAATTCAAACAAACTCAATGGAGCTTCGGTACAGTAGCTGCTGCTCTCTTCGTCGTGACAGTTAGGCAGCGGTAGTTGGGGACATTGAAAACCAACCCCCCCCCCGCGCCCCCCCCCCCACGCCACCCCCCACCCCCCCCCCCGCACACTTAGTAGTCGCAGATCTTCTTCTTCGACGCACGCAACTTGGTTGGCGCTGGAGTGACAGCCGCGTCCGACTCGGCACCGACGACGCTCTGCTTTGGGTTGCTGTCGGCCGTGGAGCTCACGTATGGGTTGCTGCTGGTCGTCTTTGGCTCCGGGATGGTGCTGTCGCCGTTGGCGATCGCAACCTCCGCTTGCTTCACGTAGGTTGGATCGATGAGAGGCTGTGCCGAGGTCGTCAATGGCGTGTACTCGTCGATGACGCTCTGGATCACTTCCTCCTTGGCGAACGTGATGGTCTCCGCCTTGAACTCGACCGTCTCAACGGCGACTGTGACGTTGCCAGCTTCGATCTCGTCCACCTTCTTACCGCACAACGGACGACTCGACGTCAAGTGGAAGTTCTTGACAAAGTCGTCCGAGAACTCGGTCACACCGAACACGTTGTCAAAAGCCTGGCACTCGATGAAGTGCATCTGCTGCGCCACGAGGTCCATGTTGCCCTGGAAGCGCTCCACGAGACCGTCATACGTGGTCTTGACCCACACCCAGTAATCGCCAGTGGTGGCGACTTCCGTAGAGTTCGCCTTCGTCGCGTTGGCCGAACCGACATCGTCACCGCCGAACGAGCCCGAGGCGGCGGTGGCAGTTGGCTCAGCAATGATGATACCGCTGTGGGTCTCCACAGACTCGATGATGCTCTTGCCGTAGACGTCGTAGCCGACCGAGGCAGACATACCGGCGCTCGATCCGCTGCTCGAGCTCGCGGTCTTCACATTCTTGGAGTCATCCTCGCTGTCGCTGGATCCGTAGCCGTTGTCACCGTAGCCGTTGTCACCGTAGCCGTTGTTGCCGTATCCGTTGTCGCCGTATCCGTTGTCGCCGTCAGCAGGCTTTACGGTAGGCGCCTCGTCGTCATCCGAACCATCAGCAGGCTTCACGGTCGCCTTGCCGCCCGATTCATCAGTTGGCTTGGTGGTCGTTGGCTTGGTGGTTGGCACTTCAACGGAACCGCCCACGGCAGATCCCGATCCCGACGAGGACGAGGTTTTGCCTGGAGCAGACGTTGGCTTCTCGGTGGTTGGAGCTGGCGCCGACGTCGTCTTGGTAGTTGGAGCTGGGGTCGTCGTTGGCTTGGCCGTAGTTGGAGTTGGAGCAGGGGTCGACGTTGGCTTGGCCGTGGTTGGAGCTGGGGTCTCCGTGGCCTTGTTGAAGCCCGCGCACATGTCCTTGTTGCTCAAGAGCTGCTTGGTGAGGATCTCCGGAAGCTCGTACGAGTAGCTGTAGTCACCGAGCTGCTGCGGGTCGCCGTAGTTCCACATCTCGTCGCCGACATGGGCAAAGTACTTGCCCAGAGTAGGGTGCTGCGTGGCGTCCATAAGCTTGCCGTTCACCATCATGTTCTGTACGACCTTGGTGGTGGAGCCGACGCCCGAGATACCGCCGCAGGACTGCGACGCCGCAGTGAAAGCCGCCAGCGAGGTCTTGAGCTCGCCCTCAGTGAGTGGCACGCCGATGTGGCACAGGTGGTAGACATGCAGGAACATGTCAATGGCGCCGTGCCACGAGAAGAAGAACACGTCGCGAGGCGATGCGAACGTGGACATGGCGCCGCCGACCGCGTTGTGCACTTCGTTGTGCAGACCGAACTGGATGTTCTCGAGGAACGTCGCGTAGTCCTTGGAGCTGGTCACGATGCTCTGGAACGAGGCGAAACCGGCGCCAGACGGCACGGAGCGCTTCTTGAGGTTGTTGCGGATCATGCAGCCGCACTTCTTCTTGTCGTCGCAGTTGTCCCCGAATGGAGAACCCGTGACTTCGTAGCCGCTCGCGGTCTTGCCGTTGAGCGTCATGGACGAGAGCGAGCTGGAGGACTCGCCACCCATGGCCTTGAAGATGTCCGAGCACTCGTACATGTTGCTGCACTTCTTGTTGGCCGCCTGCACGTACGCTGTGTGCACGTCGTAGTACGGGATCGTCACGCACGCGTACTTTGGACCGAGGTCGCGCAGGTAGCTCTCGTAGGCGAGCAGCATGCGGCGGTGCCACGTGAAGAACGCGCACGAGTGGTGCGCCTGCGCCTCGCCCATGTCCTCGATGTGCATCGCGGCGAGGTCGCTCACGATGCCGTTCTTGATCGCGAGCGACGCGGCTTCGAGGTACGTGCTCTGTTCCTCGGCCGTGAGCGAGCTCCAGGGCTTGCGCACGCGCTTGGCGCCGCATGCGGCGTTGCCGCCGGCGAGCGTTGCGTCCATCGACGCGGACGTCGAGGCGGCGGTCGGCAGCGACACGGAGACGTCGGTCTGAATCTTGGCCTCGAGCGCCGAGGTGGCGCCGAGCGCGAGTGCGAGCGTGATAGCGCTGAGGATGCGGAAGATCTGCATGACTCGGCTGCTGGGACTTCTACGGGAGGTAGAAAGTTGGATAATGGAGCGACGGAAAAGGTGGCGACGGCCTGGGCGTGCGGATGGGCGGTCGAGAGTGCATGCAGTGGAGCGAGAGGGCAGGCGAGAGAGAGTGGAATGCAATGCAGAGATGAGAGATCAGGCAGGCTAGGCTATCACATTAGTCTCAAGCACAAGCACAAGGATAAGAGAGCGAGGGAAGAACGCAGCTGCAAGGAGGTTGGATGTAACCGAAAAGGTGTTGCTTTTGTGCTCACCGAATCATGCGTCCGTGTGTTGCACGAGAGACACGACCCAGATGGTCTGGCTTTCTTGACCTATGACGACGAACATTCGGGGTGGCAACCGTTACTGCCGCCGAACCGTCTAAGTTTGTGAATCTGTCACACCGGTCGTGCTGAATTGTTGACCTAACGCGCGTTAAATTATATTTCAACTTTCAGTCATTTTTCACGTTTGGCGGAACCCTAGCCTCCATCTACCATCCGAAAAAGCCTTATTGACTTGGATTTGTATCAAAAAGTGCGAAGATTTGTGTCTTCATGGTTCTCCGCGTTCTGCGCCTCGACGTTGCCTCACATTTGGCATGTCGAGCAGCTCTCGGAACACGAATAACTTCTTGTTGGCAAGCACCCTTCAAGTGCCACGCACGCCCGGCCGCGCGCTTTCTTGTCGAGCAGCATGAACTGCCCGAGGCTAGATGCGCAGCTGTATCGATCCCGAGGATTGATGTGCTTGTTTGCTTTTGTTGTTCGTTCGTCGTGGGGGTCTTTGTGTGTGCAGCAACTGCGCAAATGACGATCCTCAACGCTTCGTGCAAATGCTGAAAAGCTCATACGTGCAGCTAGTTGTACGTTTAGTGAACCTTGCATGTTGTGTACATATTAGAAAACCTACTACCAGTATAACTAGGTGACACGAGGTTTTTGCGAAAAAGCTTAGTCAAAAGAGCTGAATGCCTTCAAGAATGATCAGAGCTCGTTTTGAAACCCTATCCCGATAGTAAAAGCTGCTTAAAATGCCGTTTACCTCTCTCTAGCTTTAAAAATCACAGCCGAATGCATCTTCTTTGTCTCCAAACCCATACAAAACAATAGCCGTTTGCGCATCCGCAAAAATAGAACCTGTGACTCGATCTCGCCCTTGATCGCTCATTTTCACACCCATTCTTCCCAAATCCGATACTTTCCCTAATAAAATACCCTTTTGCTGTGAAATTCACCCGATTTAGAGGGGGGTTTGCAACCTGTCATCTCTAATGAATAAGTAATTTACCTGAGAAAAATTAAGAATACTCTGGCTAGCGCAACTTTGTTTTTTAAAAATCGCTACAAGTTGAGAGATTCACAGCAGTACCTTCGCAACCTTTTGAGCAAACTTCACAACGCGACGACGGATCAGAGCATCAAGATGGCGAATGTTCCAAAAATCCATCGAGCAGCTTGATGATTTTGATCCCGGTGCTGACTGACTGCCTGGCTGCAGTCTGTTGGTCGAGTCAGTCCACACAGCGCGCGATTCCGCTGCAACTCCACAATGCAACGCACTCACTGGTCTCGAGCGTGTTATACGCGACTGATTATTCTCTACTATCAACAATTTGTAGGAAACGAGGGCGATGGCCATTGAGTCTTCTCGCTGCTTTTTAAAACAAAAGCGTTCCTAGATCCGTCCGTCTCTACATGATCGATGAAGATGGATAATTAAGATGTGCTTGCTCAGCGTACATCCATTATTGCTGGATACTTCCCAGTTAATCCTTGACCCACTTCACTGGGGATCTTTACATTGCCTTGATAATCAATCGGCTTGGTGTGCTCAGTTGACAAAATCAAAGAGCGTCTTTGACGCTGAAGGCGCTGAGCCAACCTCACCATACGAATACAGGCAGTGGCGTGTGACATCGCTATCATTTCGTTCTCCTTGCCTCTACGTTTATCACACGGGGAGTAAGAGTTCTCGGTGACTGCTACAACGGGTCGTGTGTTGAGCAGAATTGACCGACCGAGTTAGGCAGGAAAGCTTGGATGTGGTTGACAGCAGTACAAAAAAGACATTCTCAGCGAACTGGCTTCTTTTTCGAGGTTCGTGGCAACTTCAACTTAACCATGGAGAATCAGGTCACTGATCAGAGTGTGTGTAATAATGGCTAAAAAGATCCAAAAAGCAAGCCAGCTCGCCGCTGTGGAGCTCTTCATCGTGCCACCAGCTCTTCATGAGCACGTCCATTTCGTTCCATTGCTACATTCCGATAGCCCGCAAAACTAGCGCTACAATACAAACGACTCAGTACTATCGAGCGCGCATCCGTACCTCGATGGTCACTCTACGACAATGGCTGCGAATGTCGTGGATAGCCGCACTCGTCATTCCACGTTGGCGACTGGTCGATTTCAGAGCAGCAGCTCAATCGTCCATAGCTCAGATGTATGCGATCTGACTGGCAACGTCTGAAAGCGAAGCGACACTGAACTTGCGCTGCTTCTCGTCGGGGTGTCGTTCTCGCATGTCTAAATAGGGAGATACGCCGAAAAGCTCAAACAAGAGAGTGGGTTGTGCTGGTACCCTGTGCTGATGGCTGAAAGGATCCACCGAGCCAGCTCACCTCTTTTATGGAGCCACAGCGCTGTTTGGTGACTCCAACTCGCATGAGCCCGTCCACTTGACGGATACTCGCTCGTTTTCGCACTCCAAAATGTTGTAGAGGGCATTTAGCGTGCATCCGTACCTCTTTCAAGGTGCATCTTGCCGTCACTCCATTTTCTCGACTAGTCGACGGCCCATTTGCCGCATCAAGAGAGCTGAGTGTTCGTTCGCACAAGACCTCATCACCACGTCTTGGAGAAAAAGAGAGGCAAAATAGACAACAGTGCACAACAGTGTGGATAGGAAGCTGCGTAGACTTTGGTTTGATTTCAAAATTGAATCGTGTATTTTGGTTTAAAATCATGAGTGCTGGGCGTGCTTGATCACAAGTACACCTGGCGCATGTATACAAAATGAAAAACAAAAGAACCATGCACATGCGAAAAGAATCTACAATCCACAGCTTTTTGTTGTTGGTTGATGGTGGTTGTCGATCGCGGATCCGTAAGCTCACCCACACGCATCCATGTCAGAGAGCAGATGACCAGCCGACAGTTTACTTGGTCGATCCTTTTTCCTTCCACTGTGGTGAGCTGAGCAAGCTTGAAGAGCAACGAAACAACCCCACCAGGTCAAGTCACACGACGCTTAGCAGATGAGCTTAGCCGACGTTGGCGCTGGCGTCACGACCACCTTGATGATGTTCGACGCCGCAGGGGTCGGAGCAGGCTTCACGGTCGACGCCGCTGGCGTGGCCGCAGGCTTAACAGTCGAGGCCGCTGGGGTCGCAGCTGGCTTGACGGTTGAGGCCGCTGGGGTCGCAGCTGGAGCAACGGTCGAGGCCGCTGGGGTCGCAGCAGGCTTCACAGTCGACGCCGCTGGGGTCACAGCTGGAGCAACGGTCGACGTCGCTGGAGTCGCAGCTGGCTTGACAGTCGAAGCAGCTGGGGTAGCGGCAGGCTTCACGGTCGAAGCAGCTGGGGTGGCACCTGGCGCGGTGGTCGTCGTCGTGGTCGTCGTCGTTGGCGCCTTGGTGGCGGTCGACGTCGTTGGCGCAGTGGTAGCTGGCGCTGGGGTGATGGCCGTCGTGGTGGTCGTGGTGGTCGTGGTCTCACCTTCGCCGCCCGCACCAACAGTCGTGGTCTTGTTGCCAGTGATGGTCACACCGCCCGCGATCACAACGGTCGTCGAGTCGCCCGAGGCAGACGTGGTCACGTTCTTCTTGGTCGTCTCCGACTTGATGAGCGTCGTGATCGCGTTCTTCACCGCGGTCTCGGCAGCCTTGACATACGTCGTGTTGAGGTACGTCACGTTGCGACGCACGATGCGCTTGTACGTGGTCACAATGCGGCGAATCACGGTCGTGTTCACGAACTTGACGCTCTTGGACGAGAAGTTGGCCGACTCGGCTGCGATCACGTACTTGCCCGCCTGGATGTCGTCCACGACCTGGCCCGCAAGCGAGCGCGTGTTCGTCAAGTGGTAGTTCTTGACAAAGCTGGTCGAGTAGTTGGCGACGCCACCGTAGATGCTGTTGTACGCGTTCAGCTCGAGCAGGTACAGGTGCTGCGCGACAAGGTCGATGTTGCCCTCGAAACGCTCCTTGAGACCTTCGTACGCAGTCTTGAGCCACACCCAGTACTCGCCCGTGGTGGCCACCGAAGCAGTCACGTCGCGGAGCGAAGCCACGTTGTTCACGGTCACGTTCGCACGCACGGTGGTCACGTTGCGGTAGAACGTCTCAGTCTTGGTGGAGTACTTGGAGGTTGTGTTCTTGGTCGTGGTAGTGGTCGTCGTGTTCTTGGTCGTGGTCGCGACGTTCTTGGCGCCAGCGCCGAGGTCCGCAATGACGAGACCACTGTGCTTGGTGGTCAGGATGCCGTTCGCGGCGTACGCGTCGTAGCCAGTGTAGCCGTTGGTCACGCCCTCACCTTCGACGTATGAGTCGTCGTCGCTCAGGTCGTAGATGTAGCCGAATTTGGCGGTCAGATTCGCCCAGAACGACGTCGTCGAGTTCTTGGACGTCGTGGTCGTGGTCGTGTTGCGGCGCACGGTGGTCTTGGTCGTCGTCGTCGTCGTGTACTTCGTGCCGTTGCGGATCACGGTCGTGGTCACCGTCTTGGTCGTGGTCACGTTCGTGGACTTGGTCGTGATGTTCTTAGACGTGAGCGTCTTGGTGACGTTCGCGGTCGCGGCGAAGGCGCGGTTGAAGCCCGTGCACACGTCAGTGTTGGTCAGCAGCTGCTGGCGGAGCACCTCCGGGAGCTCGTACGTGTAGCTGTAGTCTCCGAGCTGCTGCACGTCGCCGTAGTTCCAGATGTCGTTGCCCACGTAGCTGAAGTATTTGCCGAACGTCGGGTGCTCCGAGATGTCCACCGTCGTACCGTTCACCTTGACATTGAAGAGCAGCTTGGTGCTGGCGTCGGTGCCCGAGATACCACCCGTCGAGTCGCTCGCGTTGGTGAACGTGAGCGTCGAGTTCTTGAAGTCGTCCTCCGAGAGAGGCACGCCGATGCGGCAGAGCTGGTACGTGTGCAGATACATGTCGAGAGCCGAGTGCCACGAGTAGAAGAACACGTCGCGAGGGGACGCGAACGTGGTGAGCGCACCGCCGACAGCATCACGCACTTCGTTGTGGAGGCCGAACTGGATGCCCTCGAGGAACGACGCGTAGTCGCTCGTGGACGCGATGAGGCTCTGGAACGATGAGAAACCCGCGGACGCCGGCACGACACGCTTGGTCAGGTCGTTGCGCACGTGGAAGCCGCAGTTGTCGTCGTCGTCGCAGTCCTCCTCGAACGGGTAGTCCTTGTGGAGGTAGCCCGTGACGTTCTGTCCGTTGAGCAGCAAGTAGCTCTGCTCGGTGGTGGCTTCACCGCCGAACGCCTTGAAGATACCCGAGCACTCGAAGAGCGAACCGCACTCCTGGGTCGCTGAGCGCACGTACGCCGTGTGGACATCGTAGTACGGCACAGTCAGGCACGCGAACTTTGGTGCCAGGTCACGCAGGTAGGATTCGAAGCCGAGCACGAGGCGACGGTGCCAGAGGAAGAATGCGGTGGAGAAGGACGCCTGTGCGCCGCTGGCCTCGTCGCCGTAGAGGTCGGCGAACTGCTTGAGTGCACCGTTCTCGACCGCGATGGCCACGGCCTCGAGGTAGAGCGCCTGGTCGTCCTCGGAGAGCGCGCCCCACGGCTGGCGCACGCGCTTGGTGGTGGCGCAGAGCGTGTTGCCGCCCGGGAGGTCGGTCACGTTGCCGGCCGCGCTCAGGATGTCGGCCACTGTCTCGGTGTTGACGCTCGTGGCGTTGGCGGTCTGCTGCTGCGCGGATGTGGTCGCGAGCGTCGCGATCGCGGCCGCGGCCACGAAGCGGAGCACGCGGAGAACCTGCATGTTGCTGAGCTGGATTTCTACTTGGGCTGTCTGGCTGGAGAGCTGCGCAAGTGGAGGACCGCAAGTTGCAAAGTGAACCTGACGGAGCTGCGCGCTCTTCGTTTGCTTGTTCTTGTTTGCTTTGTTTGGCTGCAAGCAAGAGCAGAGAGAGGGAAGGAGATGGCGACAGTCAGTGTGGACAGAGCGGGCGGCTGAGAGCGCACGCGCGACTCTTTTATGGATGGATTCTCGTGTGGTTTGTGAAAAATTGGCTCGCACAGGCGGACTGGATGCTTGTTTGTTTGGCTGTTGTTTGCTTGGGCTTGTTTGTTTGCTTTGTTGTTTTGGATACGATGTGACAAGGAGGTCCAGAGTTGTGTTTCTATTGCGGCTCAAATGCAAATCAAGAACAAGAGCTGTGTTTTTTAGACTTGGCGTTTGTATGCCGATCGAGCAATGAAGCGGGTCGTGTTTTGGGTGCACAGTTGCACCGCTCGCATTTTTGATTGCAGCCACAAGCTGGATGCGTATCTTCTCTTCCTGGTAAAGTATCCATCTCATTTGTCAGATCGAACCATTTCCCAGCAGAATGTGGTTGAAGATTGACATTGGTGCCAACTTCATCGAGGATGCAAAGTGCATGTGTGACCGGCAGACGAGCCACAAAAATAAGAAAATCAAAGCAGAGGTTCAGCAACCTCTCTCTTTTTTCCCGACTGAGGTGTCGCCACGTCGTCAGAGGAAAGTGCGTGGAAACTTGCGCTTACGCGACGAAGCCAACAATTCCCGATGCATTTGCACGTTGTTTGGCATATTTGAAGCGCAAAATGCCAAGCAACGAGCTCCCGGCTTCTCATGCATTTCGCGCGCTTGTTTGCTGTGAAAATGCGCTTGTGTCTGCTTGACGGATGCGATGAGAGATCGTCAACTCTGTGTGCGTTACACTCTACTAACACTCGAACGCCGTATGTTTTTACATGGACGTCCGTTGAAACTGAAAAAAAGTATCTTCACAAAAAATCTGTAACCGTCGTTCGAATCAAGAATCTCGATGCTGAAGGTTCGGTTCAATTCAAACACACACAGAAGACAGACCACCCAGATCTGCTGTGATTTACTATTGGACGAATAGGAATGAGCGAGCGAGTGTGCGCGTGTGAGAAATGAGAAATGGGTGGGTGTGTGGATAACGTGCGCGCGTCCGCCCAGTCTGCAAGAGGCTTTTTCTCTCGAAGCGGTCGGTCGTGTCCCCAGACCTTTACATGTCTGGAAGATACTGCGGACCCATGTGGATGGATTGGTCTGTAAGAACGAACGTTTCGGACTGGTTTGTCGCTTGGGACTGGCGAGCCTCAAATTGAGCACTGTGGTTAGCAGGTTGGAACGGACAGCCACACGAGCTCATGTCAGCAATGGGAGACACGCTAGCGAAAATGGGATCCATCATACGTCTCATTTGTTTTCTTTTGCGAGGGCTCTGGTGGTCAGACTGACAGACATTCAGCCAAATATTTCGACAGTCAAGTTGTGCAGCTGCATGCAGAAATGATCATTCGTTCGTTCGCCTTTGACAAACACGGGTTCAGTCTCCGGCTGTTGTGAATGGTCGGCATCGACACTCGCGAGAATGTATGAAAGCGCGTGCCGTCCTTATTTGGATAGGCTGCGCTCGGAACAGTAGAGGAGTCAAGAGCGGACCAGAAACCAGGTTGCAATGAGAGTTTGAATCAGTGGCTGGCTGTGACTTCGGAGGTTTGTTACCAATGCGAAGATGCGGGTTCTGCATTTGCGCGCGTGGCGAGCGAGCGAGTGGGATGGTGGCAAATTGCCTTGCAGCAGCCAGAGACGAGGTGCGAATTGAGCTCCTCACGCGAAGTCCAGTGACCCCACTGACCTCATTTTTGAATTTCTCTCCAATATTAGGTACTTGCAGTGTGCGAAACTGATTTGGTGCTTAAAAGTGTATAAATACGATCTGGCTGCTACCATTTATAAAAAGGGTTTTCAAAAATAAAAGGGTAAATGAACGACTTTTTGCCAGTTGAATCTTCAGAATCGGTGCACACCAGTGGTGAGCTTGAAACGACGCTGAACTTGAGTGCAAAACGATCCACGTGCACAGACACAAGCTGTTAACTTCAAGCGACGCACTCGCATATTTGTACAGACAATGGACGGCGCGTGATCCTTAATAATGTCGAGGGACGTGTGCAAAGCTAGTCCACGTTGATGATTGGATCATATCGAATGAACATTCCGTGGCCGCGAATTGTTGAGCACCTGCTTAGTGAGTCCGACATACGGGGAATATTCCAAGGTGAACGGCGAAAACGGTCATAGGATCGACTCCGTTAGGGTCGCTGTTGTTGCGATGGTTCGAAATCTTGGCAACTGGTCGAAGTCTTGACCAGTACTTGATGACATAGAGTTTTGTTGTTGGCAATATACCAAAACCTGGTTGTATCTCGCGCAACAGGAATGCTTCAGAAGAGTGGACTGGCAGAGCTCGTTTACGAGTTGGGATTTCAGACTCCCCAAGTGGTTCATCGAAGGACTCACTCGATCCAGGAACGAGACAAAATGGTCGCGAAGGCGACAAATGATAACGGTTTTACCATTGCGGACGAGAAATGTCGTATCTCCGGAAGTGGGAATCTGCATTCGATGCGCTCAGATGAAGCTGATGATGGTATTTAGCATCGATTCATGTTATGAAATCGCCCTTTTACAAACATAATTGTCATGGCGCATACTACAAAAGTGCAGTCACAAAAGCTGGGAAGATGAATGTATTCTTGGGAGTGTACAATGTGAACTATCTACACGTGGGAGATCGGGTTGCCGTAGCGCACGTTGCTCTGCTGCTGCTGCTGTGGGGTCTCGGCGTTGCCGTAGTGCAGCTGCTCCTGCTGGCGCGACGGCAACGCGTGGCTGCGGTGGTAGTCGTTGCCTGTGCCGGTCTTGTTGAACTGCACGACCATGCCGACAACGAAGAGCACGAGGATGCCGGCCACATACGCCCACCAGGCCGTGGGGATGTCGTAGACCCAGTCACCGTTTGTTTGCTGCTTGGCAAACGTCTTGAGGTCGCTCGGACTTGGGTAGTCGCCGGCAAAGTAGCCGATGCCCCAGACAAGCAGACTAGCGCCAATGAGGCTCGTCGCGATCACGAGCACGGGCTTCTCGAGCTTGAGCGCCAGCACACCGCAGATGATGCCCAGCGCGATCGCCAGCACGATGAGCACGACGTTCGGGTCGCTCGGGTAGATCTTGTAGCCCACGGAGGTGTTGAGCAGGATCGCGAGCAGCACGCCGCCGGCGGCCCCGGCCACAAAGATGCTCGTCGTGTACATGGAGACGACGAGGGAGCCGACGAACAGGCCACCGATCACGAACGCAACCCACGAGGCCTCGACGACCCAGGTCTTGGTGTCAAAGACGTGCTCGGCCGCGATCGCAAGCCCCACGCCGCCGGCCACGAAGCCCACGACGAAGAGCGCGGCGCGGAAAAGCTTGTAGCCCGCGACGCAGATGATGAATCCTGCGGCGATCGCGAGTGCTGCGAGGATGCTACCGCCGGTCTTGATGCCCTTGGCCGACTCGAAAATCGACTCGACTGTGTCGCTCGCGCGGTCGCTGTCGCTGTTAGTATCAGTGGTGTCCTGGGCCATGGAGACCGTTGCGATTGAGACTACAAGAAGCAGCTGAAGCCATAGTGTCATGGTGGCGAACAGCTTGAGCGAAGTTGTCATGGTGATTTAGTTTGTTGATGTGGAAGTTGGAAGCTGTTGTTGTTGGGTAGTTGGGAGGGAGTTGAAGAATGAGAGAATGAGAAATTGGATGGATGAATATGGAGAAGAAGAAGGTGGTGGTGGTGCCCTCTTATAGAGGGAGAGAGCATTATTATGGCTTGTAAAATTTCATTTTCATCGTCATCAAGAAGGAGTGCCATGTGGTACTGATTATTGCTCAGCTGGTTGGACTCAAGCCAAACAACCACGCAAGCTCTCTTGCGCATCTATCATCAGTCGATCAGATGTTGGACACAAGCAGACGTGTGGATTTTTCTTCCTTGCTATGGCGAATGTGATTGGCGGATAATATTTTATGATATTTGTTTCAGCCAATAAAACAGATAGAATCGAAGGATGGGGAGATTTGGATCTTGACGACTACGCGACATGCTTAGGTTCAGGCGGTGCTTGCATGATTCGTATCGCTTGCTATGAGTCCGTTTGTATGGGCTGGATGGTGGCGGATGAACATCTCCACAATGTACTGAGGTGATACAAAATACATCGAGTCTCTCCAGTGGCGACTTGCTCTGCTCACGAAATCGCCATTTGGGCTAGAGTTCTGTGTGTCGTACGATGGAAATTTTCAAACAGCCAGCCATGCATGATCCGCTTTTTACGATGGTGCAAGGAGGTCGGACAGTCGAAGGAGCGGTGGGATAAAACAAATGTATCCATTTCCCATTTCCTATTGGCTACAAGACACGATGGCGAAGTGCATACACATCATGCGTGTTGCACAGCTGGTCCATGATCCAGTATAATACATCACTCACTCCGCACGCATGCATTACTCAAGGCGTCCAAGTCCTAACAGCTCGCGATCTGGTTGTCATGAGGGCATAATAGCTGACCTTGACACATCCAATGGCTGGTGTCACTCTTCCTTGCCGTCGGCTTCGCACCGGTGCCGGGACTGCCGTCTGTCGCCATATTCGTAAGCTGTGGTTCACTCTCTGCTACTGCCGGTTGCTGGTTGTCACTGTTGGTACTATTCTTCTGTCTTTCGACGTAGAGATCGCGCAGCAGCCCACTGACGACCCGAAAGACGAAGATCGTGACCAAGACCGCCCACCACCCGAGCTGACTGCTGGTCATTGCTTGGACGAACGAGCTGTTGAGGATCCAATTCGCCACATAAGCGCCAATCGCGGCCGTCGCTCCAGACACCAGCATGGTCTTCAAAAGCCGCGGGTTTCGGATCAAGTAGGCGACCGCCTCGTACACCATGACGATCAGAAACAGAGTTGACCCCACCCAGGCGAGCCACGAGTCAGTGAACATGACTTGCTGAACGAGAAGGACGGGTCCGAACGGCGGTGCTGCGTTGACTTGACTTGGCTTGTACAGTACACTTTTTAACCAAAAGTGCCGCTCTGGTGCAGTTGTTTCTTGGTAGTAGCGGTCTATTGTGTTACGGCGGATTAGTCATACCCTGAACGTGACGTGGGAGGCATTGATAATGGTGGATTCTTGGGTTCACTGGAATGTTCTCCTCTCCCTTCACATTTCATACAGTACAACACGACTTTGGTGTTGTCTTTGGATCGAATTGGAAAGTGAGTTGATTGATATTATGCAAAGCCAATCGTGCTGCCGCTCTCGTACCACGTGCACTCCCAGTGAAAATGGCGTGGTGACGCCCATTGCTATTCAGACTTCCCACTTAAACAGGGCGTACTGGATCAAAAGGGACGAGAAAGCGGCAACAGATGACGATATATTTATACCATAAAACATTTTTTTTGTATGCAGCTATCGCACAAATGCATATCCTGATTAATTACACTTGGGGTTTGTTTACTCAGACATGGCGAACAGGGTCGCTACCACCTACCACATAATAATACTCCTTGTCTTCTTCGCGAGTCTGCTGGTACACGCTCCGTTTCACTTCTTGTGGCGACTGCAGGCTCTCGTAGCGCAGCGCCATCGCTGCATTCATACTTTCTCCATTATTGTCGCCGTGCTGCTGGGTCTCTTCAGATAGTAATGGTTCACTGGAGGAGGCTTCGTGGCGGTTACCCCGTCCAGTGAGCTTCCACTGGAGCAGTCCACCACACGCGACCAGCGCCATCAGAATTGCGAACACCGTCCACAAGTTGATTTGCATCTGAGTCTCGCCTTTGAAAAATACATTTGACCCTCACAAGAGACAGCCCGCAAAACTGGTCCACGACGCGATTTCTTTAAAGGGCGTTTCGCTGGAAGTACCCGACGTGAGAGCGGCGCACATCAAGTATTCCACGCCAGAGACCATGGTGAGCACGCCCAAGAAGCTCGTGCTCGCGACTAGCGCCGGCTTCGTCTCGAACTTGACTGCGACGACCGCACAGATCACATTGAACACGACTGTGATCACGAAGCTTAGACCTATGGAGCTGTGGAGCTCGAGCAGCGCCAGGCTGAGCTGCGCAAAGTTGGCGCCGCCGCAGAAGCTGATGACGAGCACGCTGGCGTTCGTGGACAAGCTTCCAAAGAAACCAAACAGACAGTCGAAGAGCAGGTACAGTGGCCAGTAGAAGAGCGCCGCCGCAATCAAAAAGAGCTCCAGAAGGACTTGGTCCACGATCAGCGTCGCGCGGTGATGAACGCGATCGCGCACACTGAGAAGCGCAGCAGACGGTAGCCGGCGATGCAGAGCAGGAAGTCGATCATCATGGTCAGGATCGCCCATGTGACGCCCGCGTCGGTGAACTTGGGGGGTCATCTCGCTGTTGGAAGCTTCGTATGGAGCGCGTCAATTGGAGAATGAGGTGTGAAAGGTTCATTTATCAATCACTGCCAGCCAACGCTCCTCGCAAAGAAGTCGTAGATCACAAATATCTCTCTTTATATCAAATAAACGCAACCTCGATATGAATACTTTGCTAATTTTCAGGAGTAAATAAATTATGAGTATCACCTCTAGTCTTAAACAATGCACCTCTTTATATCCACAAATATAATGGTTTCAGATGATGCCGATCCAACAATACTGGTCGAAAGTAGACGCACCTTGTATCTATCCAGTCGAGGTCCACCGCGAGTCTCACGAGTGCGAAACTCAGAAGCAAACTCAGTGAACAGGGACCCACAATCTCATCGACGCGTCTTCTACACAATTGCTGTTCGCCTCATGGTGCGCCAGCAGTGTCGATGGCCGACGTGAGCCGCTCTTATCTGGTAATTAGTCTCAAGCAGGTCGAGGTAGGTTATCTCCACTGCACGGAGCGCCTGAGAGATCTTACCACAAAATCTATCGGAATGTAGCCTGCCACGCACTTGATCTAGCCTTCTTCTCTGTATGTCTGTGTCCATGCGCTTGTAGTAGGGATCTGCTTGAGAATGCACGCCAACCAGCTTTGCGTCTTGAAATAGATACAAAATGTATACCCACCTTCGCCTATCCTTGCTCCACTTGTCTTTGATCTGAAAACAATTTCACTTTATGTACTCTGGAGTTCATGGATACTGCTGAACGTAGAAATTTTAAACTTATCAAGCTGGGCCACGCTGCATGTTGGTATCCGGAGATCCATAGCACAGCGAGTCTGGCCATGTGCACCTGGATTCGAACTCGCACGCAAAAGAGCGCAGATGAAGTTGGCAACTCCAGACACCATTGTGACTGAGCCGAGGCAGCTGGTGGTAGCAATCAGCGATAGTTTCTTGTGTACAGAGTGGTCAGCGTCCTGTGGACCAAGCCCAACAGCACCAAGCAAGCGAACCAAACGCAGAATGATCTATCACGTGCTACCAAAATGGTCAATCAAATGTGAGTACAGTAATCGCGTAGTTATATCCTTTCAATGTCATTCGATACAATTTAGATGTGTCGTTGATGACATATACAAATCTGAGCACAAAAGCAGTGATTTGCAACTGAACACGCCCAAAATAGCAGATATAAAAAGGATGAAAAAGTGAATGGATTTCCCCATTGAACAGCTTCTGATTCACCTCTTCTATTAAGTATAATCAATATCCAAGGTTAGCGATCAATATCAGCCGCACATAAACCGGTCAGAGTTGAGCCTGTGTGCAGGGATGGGCACGTTCAATCGACCAAACTGCAACATGGTCCCTCCCCCATTTTACCTCCCATCGTCAGCCTCATTCGCCGATTTGACTGCTTGTTCACGCCACTACGAGGCTACGCAGCAGCAGCTTTATATTACAGCAGTCCATTCTCTCTCGGCCTCCAATCCTTCCGTCATGCTCCGCTTCGAGGACGACGACGCGCTCCCGTGGGCGATCGCGTCCGTGGTGCTCGGCCCGGTGTTCCTCTTCGCCGGATACCGCCTCAGCCGCTTCTCCATCTTTACGATCGCGTTCGTGCTGGGCGGCGGCTGGGCGGCGCAGCTCATGAACACGCTCTTCGCGCAGTCGTCGCTCATGACCGCGGCCGTGTACGTGCTCGCCGGCGCGCTCTGCGGCTTCATCGCGATCACGGTCCCCACCCCGGGCATGTTCGTGGCAGGCGTCGGCGGCGGCATCGAGCTCGCTGCGCTGTGTATGGAGATCCTCGGCTTTGACGCGCGGTCGGGTGCGTTCGGCGCTCGTTTCACGTGCATGGCGCTCTTCGCCGGGATCTGCGGCACGCTCACCATCCTGTGCAAGAAGCCGGCGCTAATCGCGACCACGAGTCTGCTCGGCGCGATCGCGTTGGTGTCCGGCGTCGCCTCGTTCGTCGACGTATCACTGTTTGCGAGCAAGGACCAGGAGGAGAGCGATGTGTCCGCGTCTTGGTGGGCTTTCGTCGCGGCATTGATCGTGCTAATCGTCGTGGGCATGCGCGTGCAGTTCAAAGTCACGGGCCGTGGCAAGCACCATGAGGAGACCTCCGACGAGGAACCAGAGGGTTCGGAGCAGACCTCGGCGTTCGACCGGCTGCAGACGCCCAATGATACCAAGGGCTCCAGAGACGACAAGGCGCAGCGCCACGTCGGCATCCCTATCCCGTATATGTGAGCAAAGGAGGTCTCTTGTGCTTTAGTATCTCCCCTTTTTTAAGTATCCAAAGTAGGTTGATGTGGCTGAGTTGGCTGGATGACATCTCCTGTGTAATGAGTATAATTTATATCGCGCTCTTTTTTATTATCGACGGTCTGGTGTGGGTTGTGAATCCCGTTGGTGGGAGCTATTAGTTGATCCCCCCTTCGTAGATGTCGTCACCGCCTCATACAGAAGCCCTCTGGTTTCAAAGTCCTCTGCACCAAAGTACCCGACACTGCTCAGTGTCGGATCAATTAATGCCCCATCCAGTTAATTACCAGGAAGCTGAACGACCATTCCAACCGCACACGATACCAGGCAAATCACGCGCGTGAGCCGTTTAGCTTGTTCAGAGTCGATGTAGCCGTAGGTGGCGGAAGGCTCGCCAGTCTTAGCGACAAAGTATCCGAATAGTTTGCAACCATAGATGAGCGTCCAGGCTCCCACGAAGCTCGTTGCCACCACGACTTCCGGTTCCTTTAACTCGGTCGAACAGGTGGGCCTTCCTGCTACCCTAGTGTTTTATCTGTAATCGCATGAAATACCGACCATTTCAAGTTGCTACTGGTATCTGTGATTCCTCGTCTTTAGCTGTAGTATATTTGACATTGGCTTGACGAATACTCGAAAGCTTGGAGTGGCTGCACTGCGAAGCCAAACCATCACGACAGGGACAGCAGCAGTGTGACTCCAGGCTCTGGAAGTCCAGGATACTTATGTTATTGAACGAAAGAATTACCATTGGCCACTTTGAAAAAGCAAGCTGCTTGCTATCGGCGCAGGTGTAGACTAAAAAACTAGAGGAGAGTAGCTCATATATCTTCACCATAGGGGCGGAAGCGGGTCTCAAGACTCAGACGATGGCAATCGGTTCACCAGCAGCGTAGGCCTTGGTCTGAACGGGCGTCTCCGCCTTGACATACTGGACCGTGCTTGAGTTGCCTTCATCGCCCTGCTGCTCTTGCTGCTGGGCCTCGTGGTAGTTGCCCTGCCCCGTTATCTGGAACTGGACCAGCACTCCAGTCGCAAACAGAGCCAGCGAAACCACGCACAGGATCCACCACTTGGTGCGGATGTCATTCACGAAGTCGTTGTTGATGTATTCAGCAAAGGCTTTCTTGATCGCAGCCTCCCAGATAAAGTAGTAGATGCCGTCGGTGAAGAGACGCGCTCCCACGAGGCTCGACGCCAGGACCAGCGCTGGCTTCTTCAGAATGCTGGTGAGGATCGCGCAGACCACGCCCGCTACGCCCATCCAGATGAGCTGCGACTCGTATGACTCGCCGTAGTTGGCCATGCCTATGACCAAGATAGCGAGGTTGGACCCGCCGCAGAAGCCAGTGACGCAGATCCCAGACTTGGCATGGAAAACTGCGATGACGCCGCAGAGGAGCCCGCTACCGAAGCGAACCAGCCAGTATCCTGTGAGATCGTCAGAGATGTCGTGGATAAGATAGCTCAACAGGGCCCCCAGGTACCCGCCACCGCTCACGAACGCGATGGTGAAATTGGAGGCGCGGAAGAGACGGTAGCCAGCGAAGCAGAGCGGGAGGCCGACGGCGATGCACACAATCGCCATCATGGCATTGAGACTTCTCCCATGGCTGGCTGGCTGCTGAGTTAGTCGAGGCTGGAGCGCTCTTGGTCTGAGTGTAGTGTGGGGTTTGAAGTGAATGGCACAATGAGTGAGTAGAAGAGTCCAAGTGTCACAAGCGGAACGCGGGTACCGCACATCGGACGTTGCATGTATTTGTTTGCTCAAGGCGCATAATTCACCCAGTCACCGCAAGCTCAGCTTGTGGAATACGGAGTCTCCGAAACTTGTACGAGTTGTATCCACAATAATAATGATTCGGTGTCTAACGCGCCTTCGAGATATAGGATACCACGCGTTGGGAGACTACGGGAGAGTTTGTTTGGAGAAGGTGTAAGGATAAACCTCTCCATCCTCAGGATCCAATTACCCTGCTATCCTGCTCATTCATTCCATCTTTACCCAATGCATCCACTTCAGCGTTACCCGAAGACTCTCTCCAGGTCTCAGCCCAAGACGAGACCCAGCACCATGGCTTCCCTGAGAAGCCATCTGTATGGCTCTGAGCGTTGGTGCTGTGCATGTACAAAAAGATAGTCATTTGTGGCCAAGTGAGACTTTGCCTTGCCGCAAGGTTAGGGTTTTTGGTAGCTTTAACTCAAACACTTTTTCAAACCACCATCAACTCCACAAGTGCCTCACCTACCACTTCAGTCTACCCCACCAGTTCGCTAATAAGCCTTCGTCTACAAGCCTCCTCTCAAGTCTCGCTTCTTCTCGCTGCTAAAGTTGTTTCCCCTTACCAGCTACCCTGGGTCGAGCTCAACACGACGGGAGGGTTGTTTGGGAAGGCATGACAGGCACGAACCATCGTTCGAAATTGTTTGTCAGTGTGCAATGGCTGTAAAAGGATCAGGACATGTATTCAAGGGGAAAATTCTTCTCAAAATGCGCGATGGATCTACCTCTAGACGCCCCGGTGCCAATTTACTTTTTGTTCTGCATCGCGAAGAGGAAAGTAGATTGAAACTGAGAGGCTGGAAGTATGTCATTAGTATTGTGTCAGTGCACTGGGGTTGCTACCAAGTCCACAATGGAAGCTCGTACCACAATTTCAGTTATCAACCTCTTTCTACTCTATTGGTCGATGGTATTGAGGGGCGTTCAAAGCCGAATTACTGAGAATGAGAGTCCTTGGCGCAAATGGACGCTACGTGACACTCTCAAACGCCAATTGCGACCGTCGCGCCAGAATTATCGTGAAATACAAACCAGACCTCAGTGCACCCATAATTCGACATCCATCCAGTGGAATCGACGTATCCCACTGTTGCGCTCACTCAAACAAAGCGAAACGCTCATTCTCCGATCTGCTCCTTACAAAGCACACATACTACTTATACATAGAGAGAAGTCTCCGAGGCATGAGCGACATCTTCGCGCCGGAATACACTGTGCTAGCGTGCTGTGTCGTGGTGCTGGGCTTTTCGCTTTGCTTCTTCGGCTTCTGCTTCCCGCGCTTCTCCCAGGCCGCGGTTGCGTTCCTGGGTGGCGGTGCGCTCACGGTGCTGCTGACGGCCCTCACGTTCCTTGATTTGAGCTCGACCTCCTTCGCTACCTCCACTGTGAACTGGGCGGCGTTCGTCCTGGGGGGGGTTCTCTGCGGGTGCATTGCGTTGATTTCCGGTCGCGCTGGCGTGTTCATCACGGGATCCTGTGGCGGGTGTACGCTTCTGGCTCTGGTATTGGTGGTCACCGGATTCAGCGGCTCGAAACACGCTCTTCTGCTGTTGGTGGTCGCGCTGGGTGTCGGCTGCGGGGTCCTCGCCAGTAAGTACGAGAAACTCGCACTGGTGGTGACCACCAGCCTCATGGGGGCGACGTTGATGGTGTCCGCTACTAGCTTCCTAGTCTGGCGAGCTGTGGTCGTGGGGGATTTGCGTGGCACCAGCTACAGAAACACCGTCGACGCGCTCCAGTTGACAATCTGGGGCGTGTACGCGGCTTTACTGGTGCTGGTCTGGCTCGGCATGCTGATTCAGCGCAAAGTGACTGGACGGGAAGCGTACTACGAGTCGCCCAGCAGAGCAGTCGGGACCGAAAGGCGGTTTGAAGACGGTCGAGGTGGCTTCGCGAACTTGCAGACGCCTGAAGTTGAGACGTTTCAGTGTGTAGGTGACACCGGTGCAGGCTACCAAGTGACAGTAGCCTCGTGAGAGCCGCGTGTTTCAGGAATAGTAAGTTACACACTCTGCGTCTACGAATAATGTATATGAGCATTCCGATCTCTCTGTTTCGACCAATAAGTGAGATCCGCGGAGTTTCGTGCTGGAGTGGATCTGCATAGTCTCACATAGATTGCCGTGGTCCGACGATTGTTCTTGTTTGCTGTAGTCGTCGATTCTTCAGTACAAGTTTCTACCTGTGACTCACAGACTGTGCAAGGTTAAGATTATTTTACAGATTTAGTTATAAGAAGTGCGGTAGTAGATATGCCATTGTGCATGGAACTGTGGACCAAGCTCTAACTCCCAGAAGAAACCGGGCCATGCAAATGAGCTGGTGCGTGTGTTCTGTTGAGTGTGTTGTGTTGGACCCAGCGACTAACCGAGCTCCCATGGCAAGATATGAACAAGTTTTGTGATGCTTGTGGTTTGTTTGGGATCTAGAATATCGTACAAGGTGACTACTTCTAGTACATACCTCAGAGTAGCTTCCAAGTGTGTCACTTGAATAATTGCGAGATGACTGATAGCGCTCTCGGCTTGAATAGTGCCGCCACTTTTCGATAGCCGTTGTTTGCTGCAAGTTTGACCGCAATTCGGTCCATATTAGCAGCAGCGCGTTGCAAATTGCCGCAAATCCGTGTGTTGCTGCAGCGTGAAGTGCTGTCCATCCGCTGTTCGTCTTTGCGTGGACGTCCGCTTTTTCTGGATCAGCTAGCGCAGACAGTGAAGCTTGCCCTCGCGAGCCGCCAAAAACACGGGTGTCGCGCCGTTGTGACCTCTAACTTCTATTGATGCTCCATGGTGGAGTAGCTCTTCAATCGCATCAGCCTTCCCACTTAATGCGGTTCGATGAATTGTTGTTATCCCGGTGTTCATCTCCGTGCGTAGGTTCAACTTGTTCTGCAGTAGGATGCGTATACATTCAAGATTCTCTTCCTGCGCTGCGCAGTAGAGTAGCGTCGAGCCGTAGTTATCGCACTCGTCGACACCGATTCCGTATTGCAGCAGCTCTTCAATGACATTGTCATGTCCACTCAATGCTGAGACGTGAAGTACAGTTAAACCTTCTTTCGTCTTTGCATGGACGCTGGTGCTGTGTTGAAGCAGGAGGTGTGCACAGTCCAGGTTTCCACGGTGTGCTGCGAGGATTAGGGGCGTTGAACCTTCGTTGTTTGGCGCATCAACACTAGCTCCGTGTTGCAGGAGTATTTCAATGATGTTGGAAGAACCGCGTGACACTGCTTTGTGAAGTGCCGTTGATCCCGCCCCCGTCTTTGCGTAAATGTTCGCTTTGTTTTGAATCAGGAATCACACGCACTCAAGGTTCCCGAACTGATGATGATGATTCAGTGAGGTATATTTAGGTGCGCTTGCGACCTACAGTATCCGTAATTCTAGTTTCCTGCTACATGGCTAAACTGGAAGCGCTGACGAGATATTATGGCGCCGGAGGCGTCATAATCCCAAGTCAGGGTCAGAACCCGTGAATCGCGATTGCTTGTTCCTTTGGTGATGACCTTGGTCGCCGGATGGTGGGGTTGCGTTGCTCGAATTGATCTTGGGTTTGTGCAATCCAGTGCTCGACGTCCGAGTGCAGATCTTGTGCTATTTGTTCGATGAGTGGCCTTGCTGAAGGGGCTTTGACTTGTTGGGAGTGGTGCGTGTCCATTGCGACGTTCGCGGCGCAGTCCGCCATCTTGTTGTACTCGCGGTAATGGTGTGACCAGCTCTGAATTCCAAGCACGTCAGCCAAAGCCTTGGTTGCTTGGTAGAGAGCCACAAGCCGTGGGTTCGTTGGCGACTTATGGATGCGTTGCTGTGTGATGACCATGGCACTGTCACCGATGACGTGTAGCGGCTTGAGTGCGTGGGGGGGGGCAAAAGTACCTAACTTGTTATGGTCGGTGGAACTCTCTCATCTGCCAGAGGGCCAGTCCTTTTGCGGTCAAGCTATTCTACACCTATTCTACACTGAGGGAAGGGTGGTGTGGTGCTGTACGAGTGGAGACTGAGCAAAGACAGATGCGATTCGGATGAGGCCGTCGCGGAAATCGGTGTCGTCGTCAGCGATAGCGCGT
>JALBZD010000850.1:0-15208 GCA_038050675.1 Globisporangium cylindrosporum
TGTACCTCTCCCTCTATCGTTAAATTAAATGACGGTGTAAGGTCTGATGCTCATCACTCACTGAGTTTCAGTCGATCCGAATTGGTTTTGTGATGGAGGACAATATTTCCTCGGATAAGGCTGAACTATATAAGTGTAAGTACGTCTGCCATCTCGCTGACGCAGTTGAGCTTCAAGAAGATATCACTGGTGGCACATCGTCCTACTCACGGCCCGGCCTGTTATGTACCTTACCTTCTATGAGCAAGCAACGGAGCCTTGGGATGAATCTGTCATCGCAAAATCGTGCCTTCGTTGATCAAGTGCCCGTGCTGCATGTGTAAACAGTGCAGTATCCGCCTGCGTAGTAGTCCGCATGCGGAGATTTAGATAATGAGGTGGTGACTCGGACTGGCTATCAGCGACGCCAACGTAAACTCCGGATGCTGCTGGTTCAGCTCCTGATTCTGCGTGTCTTGACTCATTCCAATACTGTGAGACCGCTGCGGGCCCCCCACACTCTGCGACCCGAAGCGACTGCAGCGGATCTCTGCGCGAAATGTCTGCGTGCCATCGCTCACCAGAGCGTTCAGCAGCGCAGCCACCGCATTTTTCACATTAAACGGATGCGGATCGCCATCGATATGCGGACGGATCAGCATCTCCGCCTCAATGTTCCCGAGCAGCTCCACTAACGCATTACTCTCGGCTTCCAGCTGAAGACGTTGCTGACGTGCATCGCAGATGATCATTCCGAAGCGCCTGTATCGCCAGAGAGGCTCATTCGTGCCATTGCGAGAGCGACAACGCTTCTTGCACGGTCCATACAACGGCGGGATCGCGTTCAGCTCGAGCTCAGGGAGTGTGTTGTTGCAGACCCCACAGCATCCTTCAACCAACAAGTGCGCAAACTGAGGCTGGACGCGCGAAGTGCTCCCAAAGTGTTTTCCAAGATGCATACGCTCGACGTGAATGTTGTCGACTAGCAACAGTCCGTCACTGCCCGCGTTCTCCAGCTCATCCAGCGACGCGTACACAGTCTGTGGTCGTGCTGCTTTTGGATCAAACCCAAGGCTCTTCTCGACCTCCAGCGCGTCTCTGTCCGCAGCAGTAGCTACCGTGGTGTCAACGAAGCAGAACTGCGTTTGTGGCGTCGTGTCTGCGAGCAGTCGGCTCGAAAGCGCGTTGAGACTGATCACGATGCCTCGGATCTCCACGACTCCCGGGTGCGCCAGCAAGCGCGTGATGAACTTGGTCTCGGCGTGCTGGTCCCAGAGATTCACGACCATCCAATCTTTCGGGTCGTCCTGCATCACGAGCTCACGTAGGAGCACGCCGTCGAAATCTGTCGCCTCAACCGGACGCTTCTGGTAGTGACTCTGCTGGTACACGAGATGCGCTCCCATCGCAGCGCTCTCCGAGGGCCTCAGCTCACGCACTCTGCACAGCACGGTCGCGACCATGTTCTTTCTTAAGTCCCGGATCTTCGTACGCGCAACAACAGCACTCGAATTATCACTAGTCGAAGAGCTACTGTCGTGACTCTGGCTGCCGCTGCTGCTCTCGCGGTCGCTCACGTGGAAGAACTCGCTCCGGTGCTGCTTGTGCCACTCGAGCATCGGGTAAAAATCCTTCAGTCGCACGTCGTGCGTGTTGAAGTAGCGGCCTCGCCGATACAAAAGCTGCACTCGTGACGCCGACCACGAGAACTGTGCCTCCACGTTGCCGCGATACGACTTGATCTGAATGCTGTAGGATCACGTGAAGCCACACACACACACTTGTTAGCATACACGTACACAGTACGCACATCCACGCAACGCAACCACTCACTCTGTGAACAGCGCGATGTCACCGACGCGTAGCTGCGTATCCTCCGGCGCGTGGTCCTCCAGCGAGAGTGTGGGCAGGTCGTCTCCCCAGCAGGTCATCTTGAAGAATGTCCTGGTCGGATCCGCCAGGTGCAGTACGTAGTGTGTGGCCACGCGCTTCTTGCCGCCGATGACTGCGCGCCTGCTACACTCGATCTGCTGTACCACGGCCGCGAGGTTCGCGTCCGTCTTGCCCACGCAGCGCGGCGCCTCGTCCAGGTGCATCAGCTCCATTGCGATTGCAAGCAATGGATGCTTGCTTGATGCAACCAGGAGCTGAACTAAATACTGTGGGTCACATAATGCTAGGGTTTAAAATAATTGTCAATTAGTGTTTCGTACACGAAATTAGGACTGCCAGTTGAAGTTCTTTCGTTGACGGAAGAAGGATTTTAAATGGAAGACCTTGTTTTCCCTATATTAACTCTGTGGCGTATCCACGCACGCACGCGCGAAGGCTATTTTCTCACAACCGATTGGCCAAAGCCATCATCCACAGATCATAATCTACTAGATCGTCGCAGTTCGCCCACAAGCCTCCTTCCGCCACAGCATCAGCCCAACTTAGCACCTTCCAAGAAGATCCATTCCATTCCACCCCATTGATCGATCACCATGGCACCAGCACATGCCCCTCTTGCCCAGTCCTCTTCCACCGAGGAGCTCCTAAAGCTGCCGGACATGGCGCTCACGTACACGACGCCTGTCGCCTGCGCGGCGGTCAACCTCACGCCCGAGAGCGAGCTGCGCGAGCTGCTGCTGCCGAACGGCGCCTTCCACGCGCGCCTGCAGGTGGCGAAGAGCGACACGGCGAAGAGCGGCTGCGAGTTGCGCGTGGAGCTCACAACGGATGGTGATGACAATGGACAGAAGAAGCAGAAAGAAGATTTATTTGAGGTGGCGACAGCGCTGGACGCGAATGTCATGGCGCTGGACAAGAACGCGTATTTGCGCGGCGTCATCGGCTGGAAGGACCTGACGCTCGAGAAGCTGGCGTTGCAGGTCGCGAACAAGCGCTACGAGGTCGTGCTGAACCACAGCCACGACAAGCTCTCGGTGGCGAGCGAGATGAAGCTCTACGGCTCCAAATGCTCACCGCAATTACTGGACGAAGAGCTCGTGACGCGTCACGTCGTGCCTTCGGGTGTGGATGCGGGTGTGCTGAAGATCCGCAAAAGCGACGACGTCGCGGTCGCTGAGGGCCACGAACTGGACTGCGCGGTCGTGCTGGACGTCACTGCGCGCGCGCCGCTGCTAGTCGCTGGCCGCATGGAGGACGCGATCAGCTCCTTGCGAGCGTTTGACGTGAACCTAGACGACACGTTTGAAGTGAGCGCGAAGAAGCGCATGGTCGCGACCGTGCAGCTGTACGCCGCTCCGCGTGTGGCGTCACTGGACACTGCGCTGCTTGCGCAAGACGCTGCTGCAGCTACTGGCAGCTACTCATCGTACAACACGCCGACCAAGGAGCTGACGTTCGGCATCCTCTTGGGTTTCTTTGGCCTGCTCGCGATGTTCGTCGCGGTCGCGATGAAGAAGAAGAACCACGAGTTGCACTGCGAAGAGAAATACCGCAACGCGAGCCAGGCGGCGCAGCTCCGCCGCGTGTCGATCCGCATGGCGTCGCCGTCGTCGGCGTCTGCGAAGGCGGCGGCGACTGGCGCGGGTGCTTTCTCGTCTGCTGCTCCTTCATCCTTCTCGGCGCGTCATCGTGCGCTGGACGACTTTGCGCACGAGAGCGAGGAGGAGAAGGAGTACGAAGAGTACGGCGAGGACGACGGGCTCTTGTGAGCAGCAGGGTGAAGCGCGCCAGCAGCATGCGCAGCTAGGTGATAGCTTCCTCTTCTTCCTCTCGATGGCGTCGATTGAATTGTTTTTGTTTTTGCTTTTTGGACGAGTGGCATATTGTGTCAGGATCCTCTACGCTGCACACGCTCACTTGCTGCGCATTGTGCAATTGTGGTAATGAGTGGGAGCGTGTCTTTTTCCATCTCACTTCATGTGAAGGTTGTGGTGCCAAAGATTTCAGCAGATCCATTCGGCTGCCTCGTTTCTCTTTTATGTAATTGACTTTTTAAGAAAATGATTGTATACAAGTGCATTGACTTCTTTGCGGTGTGTAGAAGTTCTTCATGCATCGCATCATGCGCCAACGTCGAGCTTCACACCGTCGAGCGAGAGCGCGTGGTCGCTTTCCTCTGGAGCTGGCACCGCTTTCCTCTCTTCTTGTGGTTGTTGTTGTTGGGTTGCAGTAGCCATTGCACATTGGTGCTGTTTCACAACACAGCGCTCTGTCGTGATTCCAGCTTGCGTCACGTTCACAGCGTGGATCACAACATTGGAGGATGATGGTGACCCCCAAGCCATCGTCTTGCAGTGGAGCACGTCGCACTTGTGGAGCTCTTCGGCTGCGCTGTGGTGGCTTTCGTCGTCATCATCATCGTGGTCGTGGCTGGTTTGTGCATCTTTGACCTTGGTGGTGATGCTGAACGCCTGGTCCGAGATCGGGTGAGACGTGACAAGCAGACTCGCCTTGGCGCTTGTGATGAGCTCAAGGTATTTCTTTCGGGTCTGCAACAAAAGATAGAGACAATGTTAGTATTCTTTTCCATGGAAACCAATTCCCTCGCACTATACAGACATACAGAAACGCACCTCCATCGAGAGTCCCGTAACCTGGTCCTGTGCTTGCCTTCCACCATTGTTTTCTGTTGATTTGTACTTTTCGTCGTTGTCGCAGAGCGAGTGAAAGCAGAGAACAATCGTGCCTTTGGCACAGAGCTTCCCGTTCTCGAGCTCCTTCTTGAACCAATCTACGCAAAGATTTTGATGAGTTTCACACACTTTTCAACAGTAATATCTGCACTGCCATCGAACCTTCTTGCTGCTTGATCTTGTCTGCGAATTGGTCGCCTGAGTGGCACAGGAGAGAGGTGTCCAACACGATGAACTTCATTCCACCAAGCCTGTATGTCGTCGCACGCAACATTCATACAACCATATTGTTAGTTAATATCGACAAACCTCAATGAACATTGAGCGAGGCCATCAATCGTACCAGAAGCTGTAGTGGGCATCTCCAAAGTTTCTCTCATACGACTCACATGCCAACTCGGTTAGAACTCTGTCGCCCGAACTTGATCCTCCTGGAATAAAGACCTACAAGAAAGGCACCACAAGACCAGCGAATGGTTAGTTTGTTGATATCCACACAACGCTGCAGCAGGAGTAGTTAAATTCTGCGTACCAGGCGGGTATCTGGGTGGATCTCGTTCACCAGCTGCTGGAAAGCGCGAATCTGGGCATCATAGAACTCTTGTCCTGGCTCCGCATGGACAAAATCCCCGCAGATCGCGACAAACGCCGGCTTCTGCTTGTTGATTTCGCCGATCGCGCGTCGAAACGCGTTCATTTCACTCTCCCAAGTGGAGCCGCCTCGCGAATCTTGTTCCCGCTCAGCGGCTTCTCGGCTGAGTCGAGGTCCCGCCAGCTGATGATTCATAAAAGTGTTGTTCATGCTGGAAATGAGCTAACAAAACCAAGGCAGCATTTCTAACAAGGACACTTTGCCAACAAAATGACGCACCTGCAGGAACGAGAAGCAATCCGACCACTGGTTCTGCAGATCGTGCGTAAAGCCAACGTAGCCGCGGTCCGCAGCATAGCGGCATCGCCCGAGGCTCGCCGAGTCGAAGAAGCGAGGGTAGATGCCTACAGTAAAACAAATACAGTATCCCATGAATCTAACCGGCATCTTGGGATGCTCGTGCGTTAGATATTCAGTTGGTATCACAGCTTACCTGATAAGTGTAGGAGCTGCTTTCGCTTGAGCAGGTGCATGAGCAGACTCCTGTCTTGCGGTGACAGCCCCACGATGCGCTGCTGCGCGCGGTCGCCCGTAAAGTCGAGCGGCTTTTGCGCACTTGCTGTCGCCTCGCTGCGTCGCTTTTCAGCCGCTTCAAGCTCTTTCACAAAGCTTAAGAGCCCGATGTTCTGGAACTTGAGACTGGGTAAAGTCGCCTGCATGTGGTTCTCAAAGTCAATGCCTCTAAAGAACGGGTGCTCTAGTCATGCAAACACACACATATATAGTAACACTCGGGTTAGCATCATGCAAGCGCATCCACGCACGGAATGGCCATTGATACACATACACACCTTTGATCTCCTTCATGGCAATGCGCAGCGCTGGGTCCTTGGTGAGCAACTTCGTGATGAGGTCCTTCGCCTCCTCCGAGAGGTACTCTGGCAGCTGAAACCCGCCATCCTGCACTTTTAGGAACGTCAGGTATGCGCTGCCGCCGCTAAACGGTGTCTCGCCCGTCAACAACTGGTACAAAATGCAGCCAACCGCCCACAGATCACTCGCAAAAGTCACGTCCTTGTTGTCGATCGTCTCGGGGGACATATACTCGGGCGTCCCGACAAAGTTTGGGCCGTTGAGCGTCGTGTCCTCGAGGTTCTTCGCTGTACCAAAGTCGATGAGCTTCAGGTGGCTCGTGTCTTTGCACACGACCATATTCTCAGGTTTCAAGTCGCGGTGCACAATCTTGTTCGCATGGACGAACTCGACCGCGTTGACCACGTCGGCGAGATAGAAGCGCGCCATGTCCTCGTGCAGGCCGATCTGCCGGCCTTCGTGCATGAGGTGGTCGAGCAGCTCGCCGCCACCGAGGAACTCCAGGAGGAAGTACAGGTTGTCGTTGTCCTGGAACGTGTGGTAGAGCCGGATGACGTTCGCGTGGCGCAGCTTGTTGAGCACGTCCTTCTCCATGCCAATTTCGTTGAAGATGTTGGCGTGGCGGATGCGCAGACGCTTCACGCGCTGCTTCTCCACGATCTTGAGCGCGAACACCTCGCCCGTGGGCTTGTACGTCACTTTCACGATGCGCGAGAAGTTGCCCTCGCCGATTTGCTTCTCCACGCGGAAGTCTGCGATGTCGGGCTTTTCCGTCCTGTCTTTCACTGCGCAAGTGAGGCATTCATTGCACAGGCGTACAAGTAGTTAGTAAGTCACAATATCGCAAGCATGCAATGCAATGGTGAGGCTGGGCATACGACGTACAGCTGGTCATGGCGTGCCTTCAATAGAGACGAATGACTCGTGTGGTGTAGTGGGTGCGTGCGCTGTGCTGCGCTGCGCTTCTTCAGTTGTGTGCTGCAGGCGGAAGCGGAAGCGTAACGATCAGGAGGAAGAGCACATGCGACCATTGCGACCATTGCGGATATATCGCATACGCATAAAAACATTCGAATTCGAAGAAATTGTCCACGACCAAGAAGTGAGTTTAACAAGATATATCAGTCAAGAGAATGGATTTATTCAGCAGTGTCAGTGTTACGAACCGTTCCAACAAATCTTGGTAGAACCATAGTGAAATCAAGTCAGCTGCCAAGATTTCGGATCGTTGAAGCAAAATGAGCATACGTGACAAACTTTTTAGATCCAGCAAACAGCGATATTGCCTTTTATCACCGGATTGCTAATTAGTAAGTCCGGCGGTAAAAGGCAACAAGATAGGCACCTTAGAAAGCTGCCTATTTTAATTGCTGAAAATATGGTGTCGAGTCTATAAATAGAACTAATTCCTAAAAAACAAGAATCGAAAAATCCTCCAAATTAGAGACTGCATGAGTTCCTGTTGTTAGTTGTGCCATAAATAGGTTGCGATGAATCAGACAGTGAGTGAACGCCAGCAGTGAGTTTTTGCACTTCTTTTTTATAGGTATATTCACCTTTTTCTAAATACATAGGACTATGCGCCTTGAATACCATTTCGAAGCCTGCCTATTTCGATATTCTAAAAATAGGCCACGGGACGTTTTGTTTTTTCGCTCTCGCTTTTTCCTCTTTCCTTTTTCGTGGGGAGACGGCGAAAAGCGAAAAGCTCACGACGCACCCACCAGCAGTAGCAACAGCAACAGAGCCTCTCGCGCACCCGCAGGAAGCAAGCCGCGCAACGCAAGACAGGACGCCGCACGCACAGCAGCCGCAGCGACTGAGAACAGAGGAGAACAGGACCCGCGCCAGAAGAAAGCTTCTCGAGACGCCCGCCCACGCGCCGCTGTCTTCATCGCCCAGCTTCACAAGGTAACAAACAAACTCAGCAAGGCTCGTCCCTTCCCCCTTTTGAAGGGTAAAGGCGTCGTTTGGTGGGCTTCTCTATATATGTGTGCGAGTGAGCTTGTGAACGAATGTATGTGTATGGTTATACGAATGGCGGGTGCTGCAATGAGCCTCAGCTTGTTGCTTGTGTGAGGGGGAACGATCGTCGTCGTGAGTTGAAGTGGTGGCGAATGTCTGATAGAGAGAGGGAAGAATGATTGAGATCCTGTGTGTAATATTTGTATGGAGTGGTGTCTGTAAGCATGTGTGTGTATGTGTGTGTCCTATTCACCAAAGTGACTAACAAATGCTGGCTCTGCGTCTGTTTCTTCTAAAGACAAATAATCCACAATGGCGCGTCATGAAAACCCGTTCGACATGCAGATCAAGCTCCTCATGATTGGCGACAGCGGTGCGTAATAACTCCATCCTCATTTTACTGATAACCAAGTGGCCATACTAATACTAATTCTGCGCTGTGTTATGGCTTGCTGTGGTGTATTTCCATACGAGCAGGTGTCGGTAAGACCTGCCTGTTGCTCCGCTATGCGAACGACTCGTTCTCGCCCACGTTTATCACGACCATCGGCATCGACTTCAAGATCAAGAACATAGAGCTGGACAACAAGAAAGTCAAGTTGCAGGTACAAACAAATTCATTCTGGATTTGTGAATATGATTGCGGAGACGAATGATGAACTCACTTCAACATGGTTCGCTGTTTGGCAGATTTGGGACACTGCGGGCCAAGAGCGCTTCCGCACGATCACGACGTCGTACTTCCGCGGCGCGCAGGGTATTTTATTGGTGTACGACGTGACGGACCGCGCGTCGTTCCAGAGCATCCGGAATTGGGTGGGCCAGATCCAGCAGCACGCCGACGTGCACGTGAACAAGATCCTGATCGGCAACAAGTGCGATATGACGGACGACAAGGTCGTGTCGACAGAGGAAGGCCAGGCATTAGCGGACGAGTACGGCGTCAAGTTCTTCGAGACGTCCGCAAAGAACAACATCAACGTTGAAAGCGGCTTCATCGAGATCGCGCGCGAGGTCAAGAACCGGCTCATGGAGGAGGGCGGCCCGCACAAGAAAGAGAACGTGAACCTGAGTGCCAAGCCCGCGCCGATCAAGAAAGGCTGCTGCTAAGGAAGCAAGAGCCAAGAAGAAGCAGGAAGCTGGCTATCCAGACGGACACGAATGGTGGCAATGCTGCTCATTGCACAGGCATAAGAAGAAGAAGACTCAAGAACACCAACAACAGAAACAAGATACACGAACATGCATGGCTCTCTCTCTCTCGCTCGCTCGCTCGATTTAAAATCCCGTAGGTTTTTCTAAATATCTTTTTTTTCTTTATATAAAGGATATCAGCTACATTCTCTTACAGCATTGTACTCGAATGCTTGGCATCGATTTCTCTATATATTCCCCTCTGATGAGCGAATGAGCGATTTGTGATGGCTTACACGACAGTGAACGCCATTACCACCACCTTGGGATATCTATCGAAATGGCGTGCAGAGTGACAAAATCCTCATTCTTTGTATGCCAACACCCGTGTCCCTTAGTCTTTCTCGCGCTCCCACACGCGCAGCGAGTTGTCGGTGGACGCCGTGAGTGCGACCGAGCCGTCATAACTGAACGCGCAGCTGAAAACCTCTTCCTCATGGCCGCGCAAAACCTGCAGACACTCACCCGAGAACGCGTTCCAGAGCCTCGCGGTGCCATCCGCACTCGCAGTCATCAGCTGCGAGCCCTGCATGTTGAACACCACTTTCGAGATGCCCTTGCTGTGTCCATGCAACACTGTGCGTCGTGTGCCCGTGAGCGTATCGTAGATGAACGCTTTCCCGTCACTCCCACAGGTGGCGACGAGCGCGCCGGTCGAGTTGAAGGTGACGTCATTCACTTCGCTCTGTGACTGGTGGTCACGCAGGTCGAAGAGGCACTTCCCGTTGCGGACGTCCCAGATCTTGCACGTGCGGTCTGCAGAGGACGACACAAGCAGGTTCGACTGGTAGTCGAACATGACGTTTGAGATGTCGCCGTCGTGGTCCTCGAGCGAGCGGAAGCAGGCGCCGTAGCGAACGTCCCAGAGCCGCACCGTCGAATCGCAGCTTCCAGTCGCGACAAGCGTCTGCGTCGAGTCGAATGCCAGACAGGACACCTCGGCGGTGTGCCCAACAAGCGCGAACTTCTCGGTCTCGGTCTTGACGTCCCAGATGATTGACGTGCAGTCCATCGAGCAGCTCCCAAAGTACTCGCCCGTCGAGCCAAACACTGCACCGACAACTTCTCCTTCGTGACCTGCTCGAAACGGTGATATAAACACCAATTAGCCTTGGTGATTGTGATGATAAAGCAAGTACACTCGCGCACGCGCAGCACCTTTGTAAATCCCTTTCGAGGCCTTGCTCTCGACGTCCCAGATGCGGCACGTCTTGTCGAACGAGCCCGAGAGCAGCAGTCCGGCGTGCGGTTTGTTGAACGCGACGCAGAACACGACGCCTTCGTGGCCCGTGAGCGAGATCTTGTCGTCCGCAGTGACTCTTCTCTCAAATGGCCTAAAGAGCTTGATCGTCTTGTCGTAGCTGCACATCGCGACCACGCGCGCGTGCTTGCTGCACGCAAAGTTCGCCATGGGTAACGCATGCGGACGGTGCACCGAGTGTAGCTGGAACGGGTCGCGCTCGGTCGCGTACAGCAACTGTTTCTCCACGAGGAGATGCAGCAGCTCCTTGAGTTTCGGCGCAACAACCTTCGTGAGCAGCTTCTCTCTGTCTAACAGCTGGTTGACGATGTGCTGGATATTGGACTCGGCGCTCACGTGCAGCAGGTCGATGGTCTTCCGCTGGAGCTGGCCGCTCGAGAGCGCGTACTCGAGTCGCAACCCCGGCGGGAAGTACCGCAGGTAGATCCGCCGCAGCTGCATGTATTGTGTGTATGTTGTATGTATATGTATATGTGTATGCGCAGATGCGATGCGTTCAATAGCGTTGCGCGTATGCCAAGTAGCTTTTCGTCTTGAGATGCGAGATTGGGATGGCTACATTTATATATATGTCGAAACGACAGCCAAGAGTGATGATCAATGTGGTACTGGTACCCTCTGAATAGTAGTCTCTCGTCGAGAAGTTGAAGTGATGGCAGAGCTTTTTAAATAGTGGCCCACAGTCTAATATAGAGCGCCCCACTTTGATCGGATTGCATCCATCAAAAGCAAAAGCAAGGAAGGTACTCTGCCAAATGTGGGACGAATGAATGGCAGCCCTGGAAGAAGTGGAAGGTGGGATTGATCAATTTCCTGTGTGCATTTTTCCGTGCGCGCGTGCGAAGAGTGAATGCAAGTGATCAATGCTGAGTGTGGGCTCAAGTCCATTTTTGTTCAACTTGGTTGAATTCAGTTAGTATTATTATTCTATCAGGAACCTACCTCCAGCACGAAGCTCACGTGTTTCTTCGGTTTGTCTCGCGGATGTCAGTGCAAGCAAGCGAGAATGGCTGCACTGCAGGTTCCAAGCACCCCCACTCACACAAGAGCGTCATCAATGACAGTGCAATTGGAATTTCTCTAAACTGTACATGGATACCATTCCAATACCTCTTAAAACTGATTGTCTGACCCCAGAATGTATGTTGATTACGCGCTTACCTCTATAAACGCATACTTGCTGCACGGTTGCGCCACTGTTTCTGCGTGGCAGACCGGTGTTGTGTGTACGAAGCAAGCAGGCGCGAGAGGAGTGCGGAAAAGCGAAAAAGGAAACAAACCAGGAAGAACTCAGGAGAGGCGATGGAGCGAGGCCCCATGGACATGCCGTCCGCCACGATGGTCGCAACCACGGCGCTCAAGAAGATAGACGAGGACGCACCTCCCCGGATCTTCGTCTCGTCCGCGCTGGACATCCTGCAGAGTACGTACGGATGCTATCATTTTGCTGGTTTGCTTTCTCTGCCGTTTGCTGTGTGTGTATGTCTGGCTGGCTGGATGCGATCAGCTAACTGAATGTGTGCTTGCTTTGTTCTTGTGTGTCTGTCTATGTTTGTGTGCGTGTGCAGCGCTCCCACTGACGTCTGCGGGTCGCCCCGCGCTCTTTGGCAGCGAGGTGGAGATCTACAGCGAGGAGAACATCAGCTTGTATGAGCATAGCAACAAGACGCCGTTCCAGCGCGGGCGATGCTCGATCACGACCCACCGCCTGTTCTACCTCGACGAGACGAAGAACCCGCCACTCGCGCTGTTTCTGCCGCTCGAGTGGATCACAAAGATCTCGAAAGAAGCGGGCTTCCTCGCGCGATCAGGTAAGGATGCGAAATGAGAGTGGAATCTCCGTATTGTTTGCGACTGGCTGTGTCTGAGCTAACATACGTGGTTGTATGTACATGCGAACAGCGAAACTGCGCGTAGATATCATGACGTCGTCGTTGCCAGTGGTCTCCACGTACATCAAGTTGTCGTTCAAAGACGGCGGACGCGACGACTTTTACAACCCGTTGGAGGCGACGCTGAAGAGGAAAGCGTGGAAAGATACGCAGCCGAGCCACTTGGCGGACCGGCGTCTGCAAAAGCGGCAATTCAATGCCGCAGATGCAGGCATCGCTGGGATTTTGCGCCGCCAGCAGGCCGCGCAAAAGGAGACTACGGATCTCGCGACGAACGCTTTCTCGGACCTGACGAACCTGATGGAGAAAGCTCGCGACATGGTATGTGTTGCTTCATTGTTGATACTTACTTGTTGAAAGCTCTGGCTGACTATAGAGCGTATATTCTCGTATATGTGTGGCACAAAGGTTGGGCTGATTGAGCGCTACGTCGACACTATCAAGACAGCAGAGAATGCCTCGGCGAACGGTGAAGGCGGTAATGAGACTTCGAATGCGGACGATATCAACAAACTAAGTTCGCTAATGCTCGACATGGGTATCACGAGCCCTGTCACGCGAGAGAACGCCGGTGGCGCGTATTATCAGCAACTTGCGCGGCAGCTGGCAGAATTTTTAGGCGACTGTATGCCTCGCAACGGCGGCATCATGACGCTTTCGGATATTTATTGCATGTTCAATCGTGCGCGCGGTGTCGAGTTGGTATCTCCGGATGACGTGTACCACGCGGTGATGCTACAAAAGAAGCTAAAGCTCGGCTACCACGTGCGCAAGTTTGACGGAGGGCTCATCGTGTTGCAATCAGGTAAGAATGGAGCGTGGGTGTGGATGTCATAATGTCCGCAGACACATGTTTTTGGCTCACACGTTATTGCAATTGCTGCGATTTGGTATGTGACAGATTCCCATAGAGAAGATCGGGTTGCAGACCGTTTGCTGGGTATGGCGACGAAGTCCAGCTCGGGGTACATCACGAGCTCGGATGTGTCGATCGAGCTGCACACGTCGTTCCCACTCGCATGGGAGTATTTGAAGGTATGTAGTAAGTCTTGCTTGGTTACGAATCATAGTTGAGTGCTGAATATTTCGAAATTGTTACTCTGATGTGTGCAGGTCGCAGAAGAACTTGGCAAGATCTGCCGCGACGACACGTTCGAAGGAACCAATTTCTACCCAAATCGCTTCGATACGTTCGCGCTCGAGTTGGATCAGCGTGAATCTGTGATGACGGAGTTGTGATCGCATTCCGACGGACCAAGAATGTAGGAAGAAGAGCGTCAAGAGAGAAAGGACTGCATGAGGCGGACCAAAAGACTGTAGATGCTGATGGCAAAGACTCCAGGTTTGTGCATTGTTATAATTTAAGTTCATTGAACCATTGATACGTAAGAGAGGCTATTGTTCATGTTCTCATGCACCACGAAAAAGGAAAATGCTGGATCGTCAAGATTCGAGGGTGGCCATCGATTTCGATTTCGAGTGATCCGATTGGTTCTCGTCGCGCTGCGGTTCATTGCTCACCCTATGGCGATGCATGGATCGAACTGTTTTCAGGACGCCGCAGACCTGGTAAGAAACATGAATGATCCATAGTTGAGAACTCTAGTAACAATGTTACTGCACAAAGAGAGCATACATAAATGCGACTCTTACCCTTTGCTCGTATTCAGCAGGTACAGAGCTCGGCTCCACTGCAACCATCGTCGACACGCAGACGAGTTCATCTTCCGCCTCCTCTTGGTTCGAGTCAAGCTTTCGATGGAGTTCCCTCGGACGGTCTCCTTGCAGCTGACGATCGAGGACTTCGAGCATCCTCGACTCGGAGATCTGCTCCTTGAGGCGCCGCTGGAAAATGTGCTGCTTCTTGGTCGTCGTCTTCTCGCGCTTTCCGGAGGCGGCGGTCTGCTCCTCGACTTCAGGGTTCATCTTCTCTCTGCGCCTGGCTTCGGGCTCACTGATTGCGGAGAAAAGAGATTGTGAAGCGCTTAGGCAAGTGTTGCTGTGCAGGCATTGATTTTAAGCCAAAAGGTAACTCAGTTGAGTCAGTTTTCGCCTTACCTCGAGCCTATTTATATTTTCACCGACGTTTGGACTTATTCCTAACAGCATGCTCATCTTTTGGATGATCTGATAAGAATCTGCGCGGTTGTGTCACCTCGTGCAGGAAGAAGGTCCTGGCATATCATGACAGCAGTTTGAAACAATGGGGAATGCAACAACCCAACCCACCACCAAGCTTAGCGATACATGTGGGTTTTTGTATTCAAGCAGATCAGTGATACCTGAACGAACTCAGGCAACTTGATCCATCTTGTTGACTGATTGTATGACCAGCAGAGCCCAATGCGTCGCACTCGCTGTTGTAGCGATCGATTGAAAGAGGGATTGGAGTTTTCACGATCGCCCTCTCCACAACCACCTTTGACAATTTCCATACTACTCGCATACTCTTGGAGGCTTTGCTCACAAAGTGTCCATGCAAAACAGTTTGATTAATTAAAAGTTAAGTCAATCCAAAAAAATGTAAACAATCGCACCAGGTGCGTTCGTTCTGCGTCCACGCACCAGCCTCCCGGCAGAGATTCAATCTCGACACCCGCACTCCCCTGTTTACGCCGATCTGCACGTGAGTAGTAACGCGGATGCGCGTCTTGTTGTCTCTTACTGGAAGAGCTCGGCGGGGAAGAGCTTGGGTTCGAGCGCCTCGTCCACAAGGAACTTGAGTGGGAAGTACACGATCTGGCCCTGAATGCCGCGCAGCTCGTGCTTGCGCACCGAGATCTGCGAGCTCTCGCGCATGTTGGCGGTGATCGACTCGCTCAAGAACGAGTCCGCGCGGGTCAGCATCGCCAGACCGTCCTGGTCG
>JALBZD010000851.1:0-15206 GCA_038050675.1 Globisporangium cylindrosporum
ACGATTTCAAAATAATGAAAGGTGTCAACTTTGAGATCTCGTAGCTCGGCGGTGAGAGCACTTAGAAAGGCTGCAAAGGGCTCAGAATATGCCTGAGATAGTCAAAAACAACCTCCATGCCATAACTCTGTTAGTCTGAAATCGTAAAGAATCTGTTTTTGTTTTAAGTCCACTCAAATGGAAGGAGACTGAGACCAGGAATGCAGCGAACGCGCGCACAAGAAGAGCTAATGCGCCGAGTGTGGCGACAACAACCGCAACAGCAGTAACAACATAGACTGCCTCCAAATGTCTCCAGTGGCGATCAGCGCCACTTGGAGCAAGCGGTCACGGCAATGCTCATCCAGGAGCTCCAGGACTGTGGAGCCGACGCTGCGAAGGTGTCTGTGGTCATGGAGGCGTACCGCTTGTTCTTGACTCCAGTGAGCGCGCTAGTAAATGCGTATCCGGAGGGGTTTCTTCTTGCAATAAAGAGGGAAAGTCTGCTGCTGGTGCGCTACCTGGTGGAGAAAGGGGTCCTGGTGGAGCCCCGCGACGACGATAAAGGCGCAAAGCCCACTGCGCGCGCTGTGGCTTGCGCTTTCAACCATCTGGACATCGCAAAATACCTCATCAGTAAGGGTGCGCGTATTAACAGAAAAGGCAGTCGCACGTCACTGCTTCTCTTCGCTACGGGTCAAGGTCATTTCGAAGTGGTGCAGTGGCTGATCGAGAATGGCGCGAACACGAGTGACAGAACCGTTGCTGCTGGCTTCACGCCGTTGTTGCTAGCAGCTGAAGGGCGAATCCGAGTGATGAAGCTCCTGGTCGCCAATGGAACAGATGTAACAGCGGTGACGCAACCGAGCGGATTGGACTTGAGGTGCGTTGCTGCGATGAACGGACAGCTGGGCGTGCTCAAATATCTCGTGGAGAATGGTATCGGCACAGGTATGGACGACGAAAGCGAATGGACGGTGCTCAAGGTTGCTGTGATCCATCAGCATGTTACTATTGTGCGCTATCTCACTCAACAAGGCGAAGTTATCCCAGAAGACGCTCTGACTTATCTTCTAGTTGCATTGGCGTTGAGGAATGTCGAAATCGCAGAACTGATGATCGTGCACGGAGCTGACGTGAATGTGCTTGCGCAGAATTCAAGGTCAGCGCTTCAGTTGGCGATCGAAGCTGGAATAAACGGTGTGGTCGAGCTTCTGTTTTTCAGAGGAGATGGTTTCAGACGGATAACCAACTCAAGAACCGGTGAGAACGCGATTCATCTCATGGCGCGTCTTGGAAGACTTGAGATGCTGAATTCCGTGCTACGAACATCCGGCGCTGGCATTGATTTTGCTTCGTTCAAGGTGATAGTCAACACCAAGCGCCTCGAACGCCAGATTCCATGGAATATAGCTACCAAGCATGGACATGTAGACGTCGTCCGATTTTTCTGGACAACGCAGTTCCGATCATCAATGAGAACTGGGCTGACAAAATCAAACAGCGTCATTCTGCGCTTCTTAGCGCAGCTGAAAACGGTTACGTCGAGGTCATGAAGCTCTTGCTCTCGAGAGGAGTGTGCATTGAGGACCCAGACAACAACACCTCGACGCTATTTGAAGCAGCGAGCGAAGGACACTTCGACGCAGTCCAGTTTCTTTGTGAAGACGAAGCAAACGTTGATTTTGAAGCACGCTTTTACAAAACTGCACTGCATGGAGTTGCTCGTGGGGGGTATATTGACATCGTTCAGTACCTAGTGGAAGAAACTCGAGTCGATGTCACCAAGGTCAACGATTCCGGACTGACAGCTCTAGATGCTGGGACGTCAGAGTTTGATACTGTTTGTGTGATGCTGTCGTACGGCGGTGACGATCTCCAAGAAAGCTCGAGAGCTCTGGCTGCAGCTGTCCTGTGTGGAAATCTAGACGTGATTAAGAAACTCATTGCGGGCGGCGCCGACGTGAATCAACATTTCAGCACAGACACCGACGCCTTTTCGGAAATGAAGTTTACTCCATTGCTCTGCGCAGGGTTTACTAGAAAGCTGGAGGTTGTCGTGTATTTGTGTGAGAATGGTGCGGACGTGGAGCTCACTGCCGAGCGTAGTAAGTCTGCTCTGTTTCTCGCAGTGTCGAGAGGGCACCTAGAGATTGTCAAGTACCTGGTAGATGAGCGAAACGCGGACATTGAGAGTGTCAACGCGTTGAACATCACGCCTGCCGAAGCGGCGGACGCGGACGAGCACTCGGAAGTGGTCGATTATTTGCTCAATCGTAGGGCGATTCCTCCGAGAGAAGGCATGGTCATGGGCTTCGACGGGACTGATCCGTTTTCTATGGTACTCTGACTCCGTGACAAGCTCTTAGCGTCTCCTTCTGGGAATGTGCTGGCGACTTTGCTTCGTGTCTGGACCAACTATTGTAGGAGGTTAAGTACATACATCTGGTAATTTGAAAGCGTGATCTTGATTTATAGTTTGTTGATTTGGAGTAGTGAGCGAAGTCTTGTGCGGTAACAAGTCGTGCGTGAGACCTTGCTCCAACCTTCCTCGGGCTTGTTCTGTGCATACAGACCACAAATTAAAAGTCACATTTGGGGTGCAATCAACATCATCAAATGCTGGTTACTTTAACGCAACGCTAATTCGTTATTTGACATCCTAGATCTGGTATCTCCACTCTGGGACGCGCTACGTACTTCGTTGTACGAATATGATCGATCATTTTTAGGCAGGCACCAAACAACTCGACACCCTTCTGACCTTCACTCTTGGCTTCAGTGTCCACTTCTTAGACTGATGTGATTGGTCCAAAAGGTTACAGCAAGCACTCTTCCAGACCCTCACTCTCGGTTTTAGTTTCCCTCTGATTTGATTGGTTCACAAGGCTTCAGCGCAATCGTTTACTTGGTTCTTGCTTGACCCTGACGTGACCCAGAGTACTTTCATTCTAAAATTTGCATTCAACCCACGAGATGGCAAGAGCAAGTGTCGTGTTCCTCACTTTCAACGACGTGTATCAGCTGTCCTCTAATGGAGATGGATGGGGAGGTACATGCCTGACTCCCATGCGATTGCTTGAGTGAATCCTCATACGATTTACACATTCTCCACAACATCTTGGATATAGGGATAGCGAAGTTTGCGACGCTGCTCAAACACGTCAAAGGAACTATTCTGACCGAAACACGTGTGATTGTGACTCTGAATGGGGATTTCCTCTGGCGCTCGGAGCTCGATCGGAAAGACAAAGGGTGAGAGAGATTCCTTGTAAACTCGTACGTCACTGCCATAGATCTACTCAAGTTGTTTGTTTTTTCCTTTGCTATAGAGCTCTCATGATTGACCTCTTGAACCATCTCGGTGTGGAGTTCGTCGTACTGGGCAATCACGAGCTCGACTTTGGCGAAGACACGCTACAAACCTTGCTCCAAGGAGCAAAGTTCGCTACTTTTGCCTCAAACATTCGACTGCGAGATTCGAATCAACTCTTGAAGCACACCAGCGACACCAAGGTCATTACGCTCACCAACGGATTGCGCCTGGGGATGTTTGGCGTCTGCACAGTGGCGACCGCAACCGACTCATTTGCAAGCGACAACGTCATCTTCGAGAGTGAGATCTTCCACGCGAACCGATGCGTCGATGCGCTGAAGTCTCAAGGCGCTGATGTGATCGTCGCGCTCACGCACCTGCGCCTCTCAGTGGACAAACTGATCGCGAAGCAGGTTCCCGGGATCGATCTCATTCTGGGCGGTCATGACCACGAGCCGATGTCGTTGTTCCAAGGTAGCACGTTCATCCACAAGTCGGGTCAGGACGCGCTCTGGCTTGGCAAAGTGCAACTTGATATCGACAGATCGGGTATCTCCAGCCGCCATTCAGTCGCATTCCAATGGGGGATGTTCCCAAATCGAGGATACACTCCAGACAAAAGGTGTTCAGACATCCTACGCGAGTATGCTGATCGAGTTGAGCGTGAACATGCAAGCACTGGCCAAAACGAAGTGCTGGCAATCTCCACGACACTCTTGGACGGTACTCGAATCACCTGCCGAACCCGAGAAAGCAACCTCGGTAGCTTGATTGCCGACGCCATTCGCGATGAATTCGACGCTGACATCGCGATCATCAATGGCGGATACATCCGAGGCGAGAGACTGCACAATGGCGGGCTGAAAATCACGCGAGCGTGGCTGGCTGAAATCCTGTCGTATCCAAATCCAAGTTGCCTGATTGAAATGCATCTCGAGGATCTTCACGACGCAATGCTGAAGCTGCTGTCCATTTATCCCGACTTGAACGCCTCCTTCCCACAGATTTCTGGGCTGTACGTGGTTTACGACATCCGTGGCGGTGTCGACCGGTCACTTCGTTTTTATCGAGACGCGAACCATTCGCAAGAGGTCAACAAGGGGACGAAAGTGACGGTTGCGACGTCGAGTTTTGTGTTGGACGAGCTGGAGGGTTTTCGGAACGGCGCTGTGCTTGAGGAAAACGGTCGCGTGGTTCCAGATCTTGTCGCCAGTTTTCTCCAACAGATAGGAGAGATCACGTACCCACTATGTGAGCATCGCATCACCTTTTTGGAGTAGATGTATCGCAAATTGTCTCTCTTACCAAATCAAGAATTGATCAATACTTGTGGATCTTTTGCGTGTCCAAACGTTCGAGTCTGGGACCATTCTAATCACACATGTCCTTTCGATATCACGCCATATCTTCCACGCTCTTCCTGCACACCAACTCGGCCTTAAGTCGTTACAAGCCCTGGTGGACATCTGCCATCTCGATCTTGAATCGTTACAAGATCCAAGGAGTGAGCGAGGCTTTGATCCGAATCGCCCAGCCACAACATGGAGTTAGGCTGAAAGCGAGAAGTCTTGAACCCACCTTGCTGATTACTTGTACTGGTTACACAGGTATCAAGTTGGGCGAAAGACGCAGCCAGCATTTTCAAATTGACCGATATGCAACCATCTCCCGTCTCCAACCCATCAAGCAAGACCGCTCTGCAGCTGCCGCGCGCTGTGCTTCATCGCCAAAGCTGGTTGCTCGAAAACAGCTCGAAAGTGCGCGCTTGTGATTTCGATTTTGCGATCCGGACAGCAGCAATACGTGCTCAATTCGAAATCTTTCAACTACTGCATGCATCCCACCCTCAGGGCCACATCAGCGTTATCTCAAACTGCTACCGCGAAGCACTCGCCGTCCACCACCGAGAGGCTCTTGGCCAGCGCCTGCGCACAGATGACGGACGCCCCGCGTCCAATGAGGAGAACAGCCGACGCGTCGGCGCGAAGGTTGGCGCGGAAGAAAAGAGACAGCAGAGCCCAGCTTGGTGTTTCCTTGAGCACCCTGTACAGCAGACGGATGCTCGAGGCGACACGTTTCCCTAGTCCATCGTTGAGGCGCTCGTTGCCGAGCGCGAGGAGATCGCTGATGGCCAGAGCTTCCAAATTGAAGCGCTCATAATGTAGGGACTCCGATGAATCTGAAAGGTTCATTCGCCTTTACTTTCGTGCAATAACCTCGTAAGCTTCACTATAGTAGAGACCTATTTAAATCTGATTTACCCAATCAACAAGTGAATACAAAAACTACCTTACTTTTAAAAAATGTCAGTTTCAATGTGAAGTAGTTCGACATTGTGTGATTTTGTTAACGCTCGAGCACAAATGCCGACTCAAAAAGCCTGCACTTTCTTCTGTCTTTGCCTTTGCATCAGTATGAGAATTATCACGCATTATTGCCTATTTGCAAAGTGAGATCTCAACTCATGACGAAGAGGAAAGCTACCAGCGACGATCAAGAACGCACGTTCTCACACCCGCAAAAGCCTCGCAGTCTCCACTGCGACCACACCACCATGACCACGAATGAGGGCGCTGCCGCAGCTGCCCTCGACAGCGGCTTCCGCGACAAAGAGCTCGACGACCTGGTCCGCATGGTGACCTCCAGCCGCCGGACAAAGGACGAGGAACTGCTCGCCGCGTACTTGCTGGAGGAGCTCAGTCACGTTGATGCCAAAGCCATCAGCAATGAAGATGCCATTGTTGAAAAGAAGCGCATCGCGACACTGTATCACAACTTTCTACACCCGCTCAGCCACATGTACACGGTCTGCGGCATCCTGCACAGTGCAGTGATGACTGGGAAGCTAACGATCGTGCGCCACATTGTCGACTGGGGCGTGCGAGTGGACGTGGACGAGAATGCCCCACTATCAACTATGACACTTGCGTGTCAGCGCGGCCACTTGGAGATCGCAAAGTTCCTCGTGGAGCGCGGTGCAAGTGTAATGAATGCCGAAGCCCCGTACTTGTACTTCACGCGCTCGTCGATGCTCTTGGCGCAGTGCGAGTCGACTTGCGACCTGCGATTTGTCCAATGGCTCGTCGAGAACGGTGCCAACATTGACGGCGCTCCACTGACGAACTGTACTCCGGTGATAGCGGCAGTGATGAAGGGATCTGTGCCGGTCGTGAAGTACTTGGTCGCCAAGGGAGCACGTGCAGAGATGACTCTTTCGAACGGAGAGAATGCTGCGTACGTCGCAGCGCTGCATGGAGAACTGGAAATTCTCAAGTACTTTGTCGACAACCACTTGTGCGGAAGCAACGAAGACGGAAGTAAGATGAACCTGATGATTGGCGCCGCTCGCGGAGGTCACATCCAGGTCGCAAAGTACCTGCTGCAGTGCAGAGAATTGTTGGTCGAAGATGCTCACGTGAACGCGAGTCTCCCGATCACCGTCGAAGCGAAGCACCGTGAGCTCTCTCTTCTTCTGATACCCTACTGCACCGACGTCACGATTGCAGATGTTAGAGGGAATCAGGCACTGTACTTTGCCATTGAAGCCGGCATGCTGGAGGTTGTCGAATCGCTGCTTGGCCGCGGTGCCGACGTCGTCGGTCCAGTATCGTTTTACCGCTGCTCGGCGGTTGAAGCGATGGCAGAATTTGGACGACTTGAGATGCTGAGGTTGGTGCATCAGAGACTTGGCGGAGAGCGAATGGAGTACGGTTACTCTCTTTTCCTGGCTGCTGACAATGGACACACAGACGTGGTGGTGTTCCTGCTGGATGTGTTTCCTGAAGCCTTCGGCGTCGATACCGATATTGGAGGAGCCGGCGACACTGCGCTAATGCTTGCAGCACAGAATGGCTGCGTGGAGCTGGTGAAAGTGCTTGTTCAGCGTGGCGCGAATGTGAACAAGGCTTCCGATAACGGCAGAACGGCCTTGCTCTATGCTGCAACGGAGGGCAATTTCGAGGTAGTACGATACCTCTGTGAGCAAGGAGCACGCATCGAACACGCAGATTCGTGGCACATCACTGCACTGCTTGCAGCGACTGAGGTTGGACATCTGAGTATCGTCGAGTACCTGCTTGAAGAATGCCAAGCGAATACAGATGTTGTCACAGAAAGTGGACTCACCTGTCTGGCTTACGCCATCAATGGCAAGCGAGCTGACATCGTCCGCGTCTTACTTGCCCACGGCGCAAACCCTGATGGTGTTGACGGTCAGCGTGCTGTTCCAGTGTGCGAGGCTGTTCTCTCAAACGATCGCAATTCGGTGGAGCTGCTTATCCAGCACGAAGCGGATCTCAACGTGCTCTGTGCGGTGCAAGTTGGAGAAAAAGGGAGCGAGCTGGAGATCTCGCCGCTCATCATCGCAGCTGGCTGTGGGGACTTGGCGATGGCGAAATGTCTGTGCGAGAATGGCGCTGAAGTGGATTTGACGACCTCCTCGCGTGAGTCTGCGCTGTCAGCTGCAACTGCGAAGTACTACCAGAATATCGTCGAATATTTGATCGAAGCGCGAGGTGCTAATGTCCTGGCAGAGTCCAGTTTCGGCTTGACACCGGTTGAAATCGCCGGGTTGTACGAGTACTACGACCTGGTTGAATTCTTGTATGAGCGCGAGACTCGTCACTTGATGAAAACTCCCGCTGAGATTCTTGTCCATCGCGAACGACTTGACCGAAGGCGAACTGAGAGGCCGACATCTCCGGAGAAGGTGGATGCGTATCGCGCTCGGAAGCTTGCATACGATCGCTTGTTCGATGCGTCAGGACAGTTCGAGTTCACGAGACGGTGAGATGTCTGTCGTGCTACATCGTGGATCCTGCTATCAAGTCGTCTGTCATCAGCTCGATGACAGGGCTGAGGCATCACACAGATTGAGGTGATTGAAAGTGGAAAGCATGCTTTGGTGACGTCAAACTCGACAAGAAGGTATGTTGACAATCAAATGTGATGTGAAAAATGGTGTACACGATGTTGATATGTATGTATTTACTTGTATGGATGTATGTGATGTATGCCCACCCTGGTGCTCCGATTAACAGACTTGCCGGGATTCCCAAGCAAGCACGTGTAACCGAACAGGCTGGTTATCTCTTCTGGTGGTTGATGTAGCGCAGCGAGAGCAGCGCCAAGACTCGGAAGAGCACGATGAAGCCCAGAATGATGCCAAAGTTGCGCCAGATGTCGTCGTGCTTCATGCTGAACACGCTCTCAATGTACTCCTTGACCGTGATGTGGTCGATCGTGAGCGGTGTGTTGCGCAGCGGTTGGCATCCAAGCTGCGAGTTGACGTTCGAATACGTTTTCGTCGTCGAGTTCCACGTCGGCATCTCGTCACAGTCGCAGAAGACAAGCGCGACGAGATTGGTGAGCGAGTACCCTTGCGGCGTGATGTAGTAGATCCACTTGTACCCGGTCGGGATCGCGCTCGCGGGCGGGTTGAAGCCCATGAACAAGAAAAAGACCGAGTTGACCAGCACGCCGATGATCGCAGCCACTTCGACGCTCGGCATCGCGTATGCGAGCAGCTGCCCCAAATACGTCTGCATTAGGATCAGCAGCGAAATGTTGATCCAGAAGAGCACGGCCGTGCCAAAGCCGGAGAACCCGACCATCGGGAAGAAAATGATGGTGAAGATCAAGCCGCCGCCAAATACGTACGGGATCTCGCAGAGAGTCCCGCCCACAAAGTACCAGAGCGCATTGTACGTCTGCGACGCGCGCTCGCGGTAGAACGACGCGCGCTCTTCCACGGAGATTGGAAGCACACTATTGAACGACACCATGCCGATAAACAGCGCGGCGAGGAAAATCATGCCGGCACCGCCGTTCAAACCCTGGTACGTCGAGTACTCGACATTGAGGAACACGAGCCCGAATAAGATTCCGAGCACCAGCGAGATCATCAGACGCGTCAAGTTGTACGACGGCGTGCGCCAGTACATGTTCATGAAGCGCGTGATCAGCATCGTCATCTGCGTGTGCGAGGCTGCTGCACGCTTCTGGGAGAAGTGGAGCTCGGGCACGTTTGGCGATGGGTGGCCGACGCCGTCCTGCGCAATGCTGGCGTCCAACACGCGCTTGTACTCGCTCTGATTGAAGTACGCGACAAAGTCCACGCCGCTCGCACTGTCGTTGCTTACTCCCGCACCGATGCACTCGAGCATCCACGTCGCAGGGTTATATCCATTTGGGAGAGAGGCGACGCCTGGGATGTCTTCAAAGTAGTTGATCAGGTTGCGGCACTTCTTTCCGAGATCGCCGAAGAACACCGTCTCACCGCCGCGCTTGAGCAGCAGCAGGCTGTCAAAGAGGAAAAACACCTCGGAAGAAGGCTGGTGGATCGTGCACACAACTGTGCGACCGGAGTTCGCAACCTTGCGCACGCCGTCCATGATCATCTTGGCGGAGCGCGCGTCAAGACCACTGGTCGGCTCGTCCAAGAAGAGTACACTCGGTTGAGCTGCGAGCTCCACGCCAATCGTCAAGCGCTTCATTTGTTCCACAGAGCTGCCTCGGATCACCTGATCCGCGATATCGTGCATGTCGAGCAGGTCCAAACACTCGGTGACCGAGTCGTATTTCGTGCTGTTAGGGACGCTGCTGTCCTGGCGGAGGAATGCGCTGAACGTGAACGCTTCGCGGATGGTGGCTGCTTCCGAGTGGATGTCCATTTGCTCGCAGTAGCCTGTGCTTCGACGGATCGCCAAGTCAGTGGCTGGGTAACCGTTCAGCAGGATCTCACCCTGGATCTTGCCGCTGGTCTTGCGACCTGCAATCACGTCCATCAGCGTGGTCTTGCCCGCACCGGACGATCCCATCAGAGCAGTGATCGTACCTGGCAGAGCGTATCCGGTGATACCCTTCAGCAGATCGATCGTTTCGTTCTTTGGGTTGCTTGGTAGCGGGACGGTGTACCACAAGTCCTTGAAGGCGAGCGTGACTGGGATGAAGTTCTTCTCACGAGACTTCACAGCGAGGACCACGTCATCACCACCCGTCGACGAAGACGAACCAGGCGAGGTGCTCCCCTTTGGAGTCTTCACAAGCGTGTAGCTGTCGTCGCTGCCCTCGGTTTCTTTCTTGATCGTGATGTTCTCCGGCGTTTCGTATCGCTTGTACTCGAGCGTGACGTACCCGAGGAACATGAAGAACACGTAGCACGCGATCATGAAGATCATGCCGTACCAGATCCAGGACTTCTCGCTCGGGATATCGTAGAGGCCGAGGTAGTACTCGCCCATGTTCTTGCCGACTGTCTGGCAGTAGTTGACACCGTCGTACTTGCACCTGTCGAATGTCGGGGACCGGTACTGGTTGACGGCAATAGCGCGAAGACACCACGCGATCGGGTTGATCCAGTAGATCCAGATGAAGTAGTCTGGCATCTGGCCCTTGGACATGATGAAGCCCGCGAAGAGCACGAAGAAGAGCACCGTGATCATCGCGAGCGGCTTTGCGATGTGGAGGTCCGGCGCGATCGCAGCCAGGAAGAAGAACCACGCGGCGAACGCCAGGTTGGTCAGGAAGACCACGACCAAGTAGATAATGTACGCCTTGGCGTTTGCGACAAATCCGCACATCCAGTACACGAGTGACCCGAAGAGGACACTCTCGCCCACGGCGATCGGGATCTGGCTCACGGAGCACGCCAGGGTGTACGACGATGTGCGGAAGAAGTTGGCGCCACGCTGTTTGTAGAAGATCTCTCGCGCCGCGATGAACGTCGGGATCTGCGACGCCTGACCCAGGGACAGGAACAATACCGCCTGGAACATCGTGCCGACCGCAAGCTGGATGTTGGTTGCGTCGAATTGGTAGAACGTGCTTCCGTAGAGGAGACCCATGATGACAACCATGAGCGCTCGTCCCTTCAGGAACGCAGTGTTGCGCACCATCACCATCAGCTGTCGCGCCATCACGGTCCGCGTGCTCTCCATGAACGACTGGTGAAACTCGGGCATCGGATCCATGTGCTCACCGACGTTCTCCAGCAAGTCGGGGTTGTACGGAGCTTCGAGCGCGCGCAGCATCTCGTGGTGGATAGCGGATTGACGAAACACCTCGGCGAACTCACTGGCGTAACGAGGCGGCTTACCCTGGCCGATTGGTAAAGGCACCTCGTACGGACGCTGCTGCTTCGTGCCGAGATCGAGAAGGAAATCGGCAACATCACGTTCGGGAGGGCAGACGAAACCCAGTTGCTGAAAGTAGTCCATCACTGAATCACACGGGCCGTGGTACATCAGCTCGCCCTCGTTCAAGATCATCACGTCGTCAAAGAGCGAAAAGATCTCTGGCGACGGCTGCAGTAGCGCGATCACGACGGTCTTGCGGAACTTCTCGGCGATGCTGCGTTGGGTGTTGATGATATCGTACGCCGCAGCACTGTCGAGCCCCGTGCTGATCTCGTCCATCATCGTCACGTACTTCATACCGAACTCCATCTCACCAGTGGTCACACGCTTACGTTCACCACCGGAGACACCGCGGAGCATGGCGTCGCCGACAATCGTGTCTTGACAGTTCTGAAGACCGAGCTGCTCGATGATGACCTCTGGGTAGTGCGCAAACATCGCCTTCGCGACTTCGATAGCCTCGAGGTTCTCCTCTGGTGTGCCTTTGCTCAAGAGCTCTTCGCCGCGACGCGAGAGCTCGCCGCCACAGACAATGTGGGCGAACTCCAACGTCTCCTTCACAGTCAGGGTTGGGAAGTGCTTGTCACGCTGGTTCACATAGGCGACGAACTGCGGAAGACGCTTGGTGAGCTCCTGCTGGATCTGGCCGTTGTACGTGACCTCGCCCTCGACCGTGATGTTCTTCGCCATCGGGAACCGTCCACTGAGAATCTTCATGAGCGAGGACTTGCCGGAACCGGGCTGACCGAGCAACAGCGTGATGCTCCCCGGTTTGAATACACCGCTGACGTTTTTCAGGATCTCCTTGCGCGTCGTGTGCTTCTTGGCTGAGAACTTGGAGAACGTCTTCTTTATCACGTTGCTGATCGTCGGCAGCTCGGACTTAGCGCGGTCCACGTCGCTCTCTTCGATCACGACGACGTCCGCTGAGAGTGAGAGGTTGTTGAAGCGAACTTCCATCTGCGGCAGCGCGCGGCCCAAAGCGACCTCAAGCTTGGTGGCCACGTGGTCATGTAAGGCGTGCGGACCGTGCGCCATGAGCGCCTTGCCGGATTCGTAGCCGATCTTCTTGGGCGGGAGCTCCTCATGCTCCGCCTGGAGCTGGTTGGCCGCCATCGCACCTACTGTCTGTCGATGGTCGAATATCGATCGATGGTGAGGTGTGTGTGCGTCGAAGTCAGCAAATGCTGGAATGAATGGGAGCCCCAAAGCGGCGAAGAGAGGAGAGAAACATGCACGTGCAGTAAAGAAAATCGAAGCCTCCCTTTCCTCCCAACTTGGGAGGAAGGCCCTGTATCAAAATGCGATAGAAATGCGAACACCTCATCCTCACTCGAGGTGGGCATCAACGTGGTGTGGATTACTCGCCACTCTCATGTAAATTACGGCTGAGTCGTGGCACTGTAAGTACACTGACAGCTTTTGGAGCAGAACTGGGGTAATTTAAAATGACAGGCATGTAATTTACTTTCCATATCACTTGAAGCCCTAGCCCTTGTCTGGTCCTTATAAACATCGGGATTGTGCCGAAGCCGACTGACAGGACGATCGATTGGCTGGCATTTCTAGGATTTCTTGACCAGCATAGGCTGGGTGAACTGCTTCAGAGGACAAGAAGGATGAATGTGGAGACCAGCAACTGTCGTCGGCTGTATCGCGAGACTAAACTCCTCGTGGCGTCATCCGACGAGGAGAATAATCACACTCGTGGCGCGCCATCATTTCGTCTTGATGACTCGCACGCACCGCGTGTCTTCGGGCAGAGTTGCCAAAGGGCAGCACAAAGATTCTCGCTGAGCTTCCCTTGGGGGATTGTCTCCCAATTCCCAATTAGCGCTCTTAAAACCGAGATTGTGGTACATTTGTTTTCTCTGCATCGGAGTATGCGGCACACAGTGCCAAACCACGGGCATAAACACCCAGAATGGAGGGCTGACCGGATTGCGAAGCTGAAGTTCACAGGGCCAGTGATTGATTATGAGGCCACATCCAAGGTATGGTGCCGTGATGAATTTTTAATAAGACTCGCTCCCGAAAGCTGGATGGGATGGCAAGTTTGCTAAGCGTATTCAGTGCAAACTGATGAGATAACTTGCTTGTTGGAACTTAAACCTCTCTCTCTTCTGGTGATGTCGATTAGCAACAAACGGTTTAACATGAAGCAGCAAGTCATAGCGAGCGTTTCCATGCAGCACGATAAACACATCCATAATTCGATGCAGAGTAATATAAATCGTGCGGTTGAGGGCTCTCGCTCCAAATTCCCAAGCAGCCTTCTGAAGGAGGTGTATTCAGTCGAATATTTCTCAGCCTCGACGACAGACTGTGGTCTGTACTGTGGACAAGTGCTTTTATCAGTTTGGGGAGGTTGAATCCACTGAGAGAGAGCTCGAGGGGCTATTCCCAACTACTCAAATTCGAAATCGACACACAACGGAGACGGCGATCAGTATCAAAGAGCAACGACGACAGTGCACAACATGCGGAGCTCCATGGTCTCGCTAGGCTCGCGGTGTCGTGCAATTGCAATACTCAACTCTTCGTAGCACACGATATCAAGATGTTGACAGCCCACTGCGATCTTCAGAGCAGTGTTGCCATTGTCGCCGTCTGAGCCTTTGTCGATGTCATTCTCCACAAGATACTTGAGCACATTCAGCTGTCCATTCATCGCAGCAACGGACCTCAGTCCAATCCATTCGTTTGTGTCACAGCCGTAGTGTCTGCTCCATGCGCAACCAGTAGTACTTATCAAGTAATGACTGGAAGTACACTCTCACAAAATGGGTTGACGGGTACTGGGCGTGCCCTGGTCTGCCCTGCTGATGTGAACTGGGACAGAGACTGGGATGCTTTGCCAGCATTTCAGTGTCGGAACGGAATTGCTGTTTGCGGCTCTCGATATTCGCATTTTGCTCCTCCATCAGATACTTGATGATTGCGGGATTTCCTTTGAACGCTGCAAGGAGCAGGGCCGACTCGTCGCATTTGATAGTGAGCTCGGCGCCCACCCCACTCTCACAGAGAAACCGGACAACCTCCATGTTGCCAGCCAACACAGCGGCGGTAAGGGGGTGAGCTGTCGCTTCCGACCGTAAGCTCGGATGATGCAACTCTGATTGATTTCCGCGCCGCATGCAGCGAATAAATTGATTGTCTCCAAGTTCCCACGGACGATATCTTCACGCAGAAGCTTTGAGCCGTCTTGAGCACCATGATAGAGCAATATCCGAACGATATTCAACTCAGCTCCATCGATTTCCGGCGCTGTCAATCCTAACCGGCTGACTTTGCGCACATCCACTTGAACCTCGTCAACCAGAGCGACCACTCACTTTCGACCTAGCGTTCGATATGCGCTAGGTCTTCAGTGCTCTCCTTCACGAGGTGACGAGCTCTTCTAGCGAAGACGCTGCGAGCACTCCCTCGTCCTTCGTTGTGCGACTTGAAGTCGCATTGCGAACCATCACATTGTGTTAAGTTCGAATCACACAAACATTGCTTTAAATAGTGTTAAGTTCGTTTTGAGCTGCGAACTTTACACTGTGCTTTTTTTACGACTTTCATCACTTTCGAGGATACAAACGTGAGACAACTCTGTGATCGTAGATCATCCTGTACTTTTCCTGTGAGGACATCTCTAATACTACAGTCCGCGCCAAGTAATATCACCCACCCACGTTTTGGTCGATAACTTTCTCAATTTTTAGAGTTTCGTTGTGCTGTTTGGATATGTTGCTCGTCTCGTGACTGCGAATTTGCTGTATGTGCTAACA
>JALBZD010000852.1:0-15186 GCA_038050675.1 Globisporangium cylindrosporum
CGACTCATCCACGTCGGACTGTCCGTCGTGGTCAAACACTTTGCTCCAAAACTTCCAGTGGTGGTGTTGCACCAATATCGGAACCGACGTTACCACGCCGTTCGGGTCACGCGCGGTGCTGATCGGGGTAATCGTATGGGTGTGTTAATAGGATGGATGGTTACTCGATGGGAACTCGCAACTTAAACTGGCTTATCGTGATTCGACCAAGTGTGAATGAACGCTTACAATATATGTGAGAGGGAGAAACAAACTGGAGCTCCACATCAACACGAATTGCAAACTTGGCGATCTAGAGTACCTTTATGTCGACCTCGCACATTTCGAGTGTGTAGTTGATGGCTCTTTGGCCTACTGAGCTCTTGAGTGTCAGGGAAGGTTGTGAGAAATCTTCTCTTCGGGTGGATTGCTGCGATTTCTAGCTACTCATCATTGTATTGCACTACAGTAACTTCATGCTGAGTAGTTAGGGCATCACCAACATGTTACCATGAGTGTTTCCCTATCATTCGATTTGTTTAACTAGTCCACCAACTTGAACAGATCTACCAGACCTACTTTCAGTCAAGCAAGTAAATCTATCATCGCTTTCCATCGAAAGAAAAAACTGCGGAGCATGCGATTGTTGTGATAAGTTCTCGCAACAACTTCTCGTAACAACCTTATTCATCAAGAACTGAAAAAGAGAAGTGAAGTAATGGTCATGAAAACGCTTTACCTGCAACAATGAACACATCCGTGACGAAGAAAGAAGTACGGACAAACAGAAAGAGAGAGGGAAACCACCAACAAAGAGAAGAGCCCTTCAACACTAGACATATCTTGCAATCGGTAGAGAAATCTACCGAAAGCCAAAATCGAGAGCGGGTCGACTATGAAATGCTTTTGCAGCGTGATGAAACTGTCCTGCTACGTGCGCCATGTATCTGAATCTGTAACGTTCGGTGGTGGACTATTCCGCACCCAGTCGAACTATCGCGGCAAGAGAGAGGAGGCACGACCTTTGCCATCTGAGAGGAAGATACACATTACGGATTTTGCTCCGCCGAAGTCACATCGCAACCCAAAGCGACAAGCTCCAGCCGAGTATTCGTCCTCGTTCACTATGGTGGAAGCAGTGCCTGCCGACCCTCTGACCCCCGAGCAACACGAGCAGCACGAGCATGCTGTCACCTGGGCTCGCAACCAGTTTGTGGCGATGGCGGCTAGCTACTCGCTCATCTTCGTGCTCAGCACGATGTTTGTGGTGTATATGCGCTACAACCGCAGCAGCGCGTTCCGAGGGGACGTGGACGCGGCGCGCAAGATCATTCTGCCAGCGTTCCAGCCGCTGCTACTGCTCTTCTCGACCGTGTCGTTCATGTACTGCATGTACTTCTGGCTCACGATGCTGCTGACCGAGATCAACACGATCGAGTCGACACTCGAGACCGAGGTGTACTACTCCGGACGGCTGTTCATCATGATCCTCACCATGGTGTATATGTACCAGAAGAGCATCACAACCCCGGCGCTGCAGCGCGCAGTGGCCATCACGATGGTACTCTGCACGTACAACATCCCGATCGTCTGGTACACGAGCACTAGGTGCTCAGTGGACACCGCGTACTACGTGCCGACGTTCACGCGACTCCCCGTTCCAATTCTCTTTGCGTGCGCGTTTATCAGCCCTCCAGCGCGCGCGAGCAAGCAGGCGATCCGCGAGTACTGCATGTTCGTGTTCATCTACTACTCGCTCTTCTACACGTCGAATGCACTCTTTCGTCATAACAAGGCCGATGCAGGGTACATGATCGGGTTCATCAAGATCTTCTGGGGCTCCCTCTGTCCGCTCGTGATCTGGCGGATCCTCAAGGCGGACACGGAGCACTGGCGCGGTCTCGGCCAGCGCGCGTGCGTGCTCCAGTCGCTCTTCCGTCAGAAACACAACCTGGATGAACACGTTTCGTCTCGAGGGCTCCATGTGCTCATCGAGATGCACCGCAAGTACATCATTGACTTCGCGTACCTGGAACTCACGCAGCGGATCGGCGTCGGGTCTAGTGCAGTGGTGTTCAAGGGCATGCTGAACTCCAAGACGCTCGTGGCGATCAAGGTGTACACGCCCAGGGTCCTGGTCGATGATACGGTTGCTGCGTTCTCGCACGAAGCTGCACTCTGTGGCGCGTTGCACCACCCGAACATCGTCAAGTTCTACGGCATGTGCGTGTGCCCGCCGACGATCTGTTTAGTCTCGGAGCTCTGTCAGGGCAGTCTGGACGATATTACAAGAACACTCGCCCGTCGCAAGCACAGCAGCAAGCGTCAGCAGATGATCATCAACCTGCAATACATGATCGATGCGGCCCGCGCTGTCGCGTATCTGCACAGCTTTTCGCCCGCGTTTCTGCATCGCGATATCAAGCCGGCGAACTTCCTCGTGGACGCGAATTGCGTCGTGAAGCTGACGGACTTTGGTGAGTCACGAAGTATCCCAAAGACGTATCAAGGTAGCCACACCAATGATACCGACAACACAATCCGCGTGTCATCGACTGAGAATGTGTGGGCATCAATGCAAACGCCAACTCCTGTCATCTCGGCCCCAGAGCGAAACGCGATGACTGTGCGCGGCACAGCAGACTACATGGCCCCTGAGTTAATCCAAGGCAGAGCAGGAACCGCGCTTTACGGCGAAGCCGCGGACGTCTACAGTCTTGCGATCACGCTGTGGGACATCATGCACCCATGGGATCACAAGTACCCGGACGCCAACAACAACCACCTCAAGATCTTTGACGGCGTGCTCGGTGGGAAACGTCCCGAGATCCACGAGTCCTGCCACCCCGAGGTGCGGCGGATTCTAACTGAGGCATGGGAACCGCAGCCTACTCGTCGTCCTTCCGCGAAATATATCTTGACAGTGCTCGAGAACCTCAAGCGAGAGCTTGTGAGCGACGTAGCAGCCGCTCTCGCTGAGCCTATCGAGATCAAAGTTGTAAGCATCAGGAAAGGAACACTCACCGAGAAGTCCGCCAGCGGCCAGCAACTCATGCAGCGCATGATCGACTTTGGGTTCGTCGAGACACCCGAAGAGGCGTGTCGAATGGGTAACGGGCTCATGAACGCGGGGTATCTCCATCATGTTCGTCACATCGAGCCGTTCAACGCAGCCGCTGAGCTGTTTACCTTTGATGAAAGCAAGCTCGAGCGATTTCACCCACGTAATCTGCACAAATGCTACCCTCTTCTATCATCACTTGGTAACTCCAGTACGGGGATACCCTCTGACTCTCGCGTTGGAGTGCGGTCTCGCTCGTCCACATCATCGACGTCGACCTGGAAATCGTCAACTCGGGGCAATTACGTCGGAGGTGTACCGAGAGAACCGGAGGAATGCTCGTGTCGGAAACTCGGTCGTGGTCAAGGGCTCGAGCGAGCTCAGCGCACGATCTTCCGTCGCAACAAGAGATGGTTCGCGGTCGCGCAAGAAAGCGTCTTGACCGAGAAGCTGCTCACCGACGAATTCGAACAGACCGGTGAGAGCGCGTACGGCCACAGCAGCTCCTCAATGAACACCTCGAGCGACTTGGAAGCTGCCATTCTTCATCCACCGAGCGACGACGAAGAAGATGACGAAGGCAACATCATCGATCAAAACGATGACGGCGCATTCATGACCGGGAGAGCCGCGGCGCCGACGATCTCGATCGCGATTGCTCAGCCTATGAAGCCAAAATCTAAGCGAGCAAAATCGTAATAACAAGGTTAGCTGGTCATTTTGTAGGATTTAGGATGGGAGATGTTGTTTGAAGTAGAAGTCACACAAACTTGACGAGCCTCCCTCGTATTAATGTGAATAATGAATTTGAAGGTTTACTTCATCTACGTGGTCCCTCAATGCTTGCCATAACACCACCTATTGATATAATGCTGCACAAGTTACTTTCGCACTCGGTCCACATCCTCGCTCATCGTTTCACTAGCTGCAACCTGGCCGATCTGCTCCACTGCAGCCGTAAACGCTGCAAACAACTTGTTGGCAACCCTTTCTTCGTACTTGTACATCATCGAGTAGCATAGCAAGTCGATCGAAGACACGTACATGTCCACTACGCGACCACAATGCGGCAGCGGCAATGATAAATGGACGCTTGCAATCGACAACTCTGCAAGCTGTCCTCCAGATCTCTTCATCGAGTGGACAGACTTGTGTAAGTACTTGCCGACGCTTAAGATACTCAGATCCAAGGTGACCGAGCACGAGATGGGGATGTCTTGGAAGAACTTTGGCTGGGTCTTCGTATTCACGTGTCAGTCTAAGAGAAGAAGCTGGAATGGCATCGTGAAGCTCTCTAGTTGTGCGTCGACGTCGTGCTTTACCTGACGCGTGAGGTCCTAAAAGCGAGTTGTCGCCATGCTCACTCCGACTTTCGACAGTACATCGATGCCTTTAACCGACATGTAGCAGCCAACTTGGTCCTTTGATATGGGGTGCTGCACGCGGTCGCGCATGTTGGACGCGAGGTAAGCCACCGGCTTGAACAGAGACTCATTGTGTGCCACCACAGGCTCCTTGTCGCCGTGCTTGGCGATGTAGAACGCGACGACGATCGAGGCCGCGAGCGCGCCGAAGAACGTCACTCCTTCCTCTTTACATCGCTTGAACGTTGCGAAGCGCATAATGAGATAAGGAGAGATCGCCATGGCTAGTGGTCTGAAAGCCTTTGCACGAGCCTCTATCGAAAGGCCGTGGAAGCGCTGCTGGAGACATCAAGAAGAAGGCACCTTCAGAGGAATAAAATCAATGCGCGTGGTGATATTGTGGGGGGGAGGAAAGGGGGCTGCTGGAGTCATCAATGAAGTGGATTCACATTTCGTCTCTGGTGATGGCGTTCTAGCCTAACAGTACGACAGGCTTCGACTGGATAATAATTGATCGTATCCCCAGTCTAGCTGTGTTGTGTGAGAGTCGTTGGGCTCATTCTCCTTGCTGTGTCCATCCGAGGTATCTTGTCCAGTTTGTACGAAGTGTATGAGTACAGTATACTACGGTTCGATACGAGGAGGCTTTGATAGTGGACCCGCCTTGAGCAGAGTACTGACCTCGTTTGAGTGTGAGACTGACTGAGCGTATGGGCTTTTGGTTATCCACTCTAAAAAGCTGCTGTATATACATATACTGGGATCAAGATGGACGATGTGTATGACTATGTATGATACGATTGGTGCCCAAGTCGTCTTGGTTGGGGTTGGACTCCAACCGATGACCTCTGTCTCTGTGATGCTGAAATGACTGAACTCTTCGCGCAATCTACCAACGTGTAACTCCATTGTTCTCGCCGCTGGGTGGAGGCTTCTCGCTATATCGTAGTTGGTGATTCAGCCCTCCGCCGCATTCGTTATAATAGCTCTGGGGAGATCTTACGCGACCGGAGGTCCAGGAACAGCACTGGATCCATTCGATTGACATTCGTTTTTTTGCCAGATCCTCGTCCTTGGCCGAAAACGAACCCTGAAGTTATCTATTACAAACAGCTATTATAGTAGTATTGTGCGACTGAATATGCGCGCGAGTTTGCACAGATAAACGTCGCGAGTGTAGCGCGAGAGCTTTTAATATGAATATTTGTTAGTCAGTTCTTTAGTGTACGATCAACATGATCAAGGTGCAGAGTGTTTCAGACAGCCACGATGTTAACGCACACACCCTTTCTGTAGCTTGTGACTACTTTTCAGGTTTTTGGAAAGATGGTGCCGCTGGTTTATTGTGCACAAATCAGTTTGTGCGAAGGCACTTCGCCTCTCATCGTAGGGATTTACTCTTTTTCGCTGCTCGATCCGCAGCAAACAACGAAGCAGCTGAGGTGGCACTTCTGCCGCTCAAAATCCACACACTCTCTGACGTCACGTACATACCTTCAAAACCAGAGCCCTTCCCTCACTGACTGATCATCTGCCTGACCAAGCTCGTGTCTTACTTAGTAGTCTTAATGACAAATTACCACCACACTCGTTTTTTCATTTTTTGATCTCAGTCTTAGGGAATGCAGCATGGCGAGATACACGAGAACCGAAGCTGCCGTGCTGCAGATCGACACGGGCCGCAATACATGGACAGGGGCCGCAAGCACCCAAAATGAGAGCGATACCCCCAGAGATGTCACTGCGTAGCCCTATGTGTGGCAGGCAGCTCGACTGTCAACGCTTATCAATGCTACAGTGCGATCCTGTTCAACTCGCTCGTCCAGATCCGCTAGATTGGCTACCAGCAAGTATTATATAGCGTACGAGACCTGGAGTCGGGCAATTGTGTATGGACCAGATTATTGAGTATGGGTCTTGCAGCAAGCTGGAAAAAGGTGGCATGCTTACCAAGCGACTGCAGATCAGACCGAGCAAGGCACACATGCGAGAACAAAGTTGGTGCATGTACGCTTTTTTATAACAGTGTGCTCAAAGGCGGTAGCCGGTTAGTCGATGACCCGATGGCGCGTTTCTAACGATCGCCAAAGGTATCAACGCACCATGCTTACCTTGTGTGTCCGCCCTCAGGGTCTTCTTCAAATATGCGCTTGCCTCCTTCAAAGGAGAAGCATAAGTGAGCGTGCGTGAATTTGTTCCGTAGTTCTATTGTGATATTGCACCTGTAAGCCTCCCATAGCTCACTGGAAGACTGTCTGAGCAAGCGACCAGGAAAACAAGATGTTGGTGGCGGTGATGACTGGAAGTGGGCAGCGACATGTGAAATCCATCAAGGCGTGCATAAATGGTGCCAACCATTTTTGAGTTTGTATGCTGTAAGCCGTGTGAACCCACGAAGGGATATTTATTTCCCGTCAACCATTTGGCTCCTTTTACTTGCATATCTTGTTCTTGCATAATTGAGTTTTGGAGACAAGCCAATGTGATCTGGGAAATCTGCATCGTTCCTTACTTCGCACAACGCGTTGACGTGCTGAGAGCGAACAGGCCAATAATGAATATTCTCAGCGGTATGTCAATCATTTTTTACATATCTGCAACGCATCACAGGTAGAGTTATCCGCTTTCAATCGGCTCACAAGTGTGAGCCAACTTTGCTGATAAAAATTAAATGTATTGCAACGCTAGTACAGCACACACCATAGAAGCCCTTATCATTGCATACTCTAGTTTTGCATAGAGATCGTCTAATCGTCTTGTGATGCGCTTCATCGCATTTTGCAATCTTTCTGCTGCTGTGCAACTCGACACGACAACGTGAAGCTGTCACGATCGTATGGCCAGGGCCTTATACCAAGGTTCGCCAGATGCTGCTTGTGATGTCGATGAGGTTATCTGCCGGTCCCAGCATCTGGTCTCGAGTCCTATTCCAGAGGGAAGCCACATGCTTTCAAAAACAGGCGCCGGGAAACCCACACAGTCTCATGGGAGAGCCAACCAACCCTTCCTATCATCACAATACAATTGCTGCATTTTCAACCTCGACAACACGGCAAGCAGGCACGCATGAAGAGAGTGGTGGTCGCCGCTCGTTGGGGAGCCACGCCACGCTCTCCCACCTGAGACGATCGATCTGTCTTGCTTTGAGCAACAGCGGCTAACAGGCTCAGCAGACACAGCAACCGCCATTATCACGCGAGCGAGATTCGCCTCTTCTTCTCCTCCTTCTTCTCCTGAGATGGTCTCAGTCTGCGTTCTGCCAGCTCACAACCACCAAGCACAGGGTCGTTTTCGCTCAACTAGCCGTGCTAAGTCCAAAACTTTCGCACTCAAGTATGTTCGAGGACGCATCGTCGAGCAGATGCGTCTCGCTCCCTCTGCGCGGCTACGAGCGCATGATGACGATCGCGGATAACGCGAGCGTCAAGGTCTCCCATGTCATGGTGCTTCGTGGATCAGCTGACGCGGTGAGCGCGTTCCTGAAGCATGGACCACAGGCGCTCGCGCTCACGTTCAACAAGCACCCGCGCATGCGCGTCAAGCAGGTGCGCGGCCAGTTCGCGATGGCGGAAGTGCACCCGGCGATCACAACCCAGACCGTACTCGAAGACAAACTGTTCGGGGTTCGTGAATTGGCGTCAGATCCGACAGAGAAGTGGGAGAGCTACGTCGAGAGCGAATCCAACACCCCGACCGACCGGTACACGAGCTTCCCGTTCTACCTGCGCGTGTGGCACTACCCGAATGAGAACAACCTGCTGCGTCTGATGCTGTTCTCGGACCACTATATGTCCGACGGGATCACTGGGCTCACGGTGCTGAACGATGTGTTGGAGTTCGCATCCACGCTGTCGCGGGACAACAGGGTGCTCGCTCCCACACTCCCACTGCGTCCGACGCTCTACGACATGTGGCTCACACCCAAAAGTTGGTGGTCGCTGACTACGAGCGAGTGGATCGTTAGCTTGTTCGGCAAGATGGTGTTCAGCAGCGAGATGAAGAAGTTCACGCCCGTCATCCCAGTGCGCTCCGACCAATCGCACTTCCAGGTTCCCATCAAGATCAACACGTCGTCGGCTCTCTTTGGCCAGGGTACGCGGGAGAACATGCTTGCAGCGTCCAAGCGATGTAAAGAGGAAGGAGTGACGTTCTTCGGCGCGCTCGCGGCCTCGATCGTCGTCGCGTTCTACATCGCCAAGCACGGCGACAAGGAGCTCATGTCAAACGATCCGCTGTTCAAACTCGCAGCAGAGCTAGACTACAATATGCGGCGACGCGTGGAGCACCCAGCTCCGGAAGCCCAGGTCGGCTGCTACTTCACCACTGCGGAGATTGGGCGCGTGTCGAAAGAGGGAGTGGACATGCCAAATACGCGCTTCTGGGACCTCGCGCGCGAAGTGAAGAAGTCGATCGACGAGCAGGTGGACAGCTTCCTGACGCCGTTCCAGCTCATCCTCGTCGACCAGCACGTGCACACAGAGACCATCGAGAAGTTCGCTCGCGATGTGAAGATCCCGAACTCGGTGGCGTCCGATGTCGACATCTCGAATGTGGGCAAGTACCCGCACAAATATGTCCACGCGTTCAGGACCTCCGAGGGCAAGACCAGCGAGCTGACAATCAAAACCGTCCACGTGCACTCATCGGTGCCGCACTTGGGATCAGCCGCGAGCATGTACGTGTCTTCGGTCGACACGCTCTGCTACTCGATGATGCACAAGTACGAAAGCAAGGACGCGACAACGCTCTTCGCTGCGTTCACGACCGCTGTGGACCACGTTGGTCAGGTTTCTACTAGGGATACGATGCTTGATGTAGTGAAGCGCGTGCGAAAGCAGATTGAGAAGCAAGTATTTCCAGAGGAAGCTGCAGGAACAACCGGACAGCAGGCTCCTACCGCAGCGTAGAGAGCGTGAAGCCGTTTCCGTGGTTGTGTAGAGAACCCCTGGATAATATATTGTTTTGTAATAAGTATTCTGAGTAGTTTTAGTTTGATTCTGTTGTTTTCTATGGGATTGTGATGCGAATCTGACTTCGTCAGATCTTGGAGGTGGAAGTGTTCAAATTTGATTTTGATTTTAGAGATCGATCGAGCGAAGCCACACCTGGCAGCAAACGGTATACATTCGTGCTGCAGATGAGTCAGGAGACTAGCTGCTGATAGATCTAACAGTAGGCTAGCGTTCTAGTTCACCATCAGCTCGAATTTGATTGGTTTTTTAGAGATCATGAGCTTGGGTTGCTCACATGAGCAATTCGAGGGATGTTATGAGCGAGACATGGCGCGCAGTTCCCGCGTCACTGACAATTCACGCTATCAAACGAGACAGTAGATGCGATGTCAATGAGCACCACCTGCTGTGGACCTCTGGAGGCCTTCGTGTTGAGGGTACGAAGTACTGTTGCAACTTAATATCACTGGGGATAGCCCTGGAGACCAACCAATTTTGCCCGCGCGAGTGAGTGAGTGAAGCCTCTCGCTCTCAGTTGGCCTGGAGAATCCAAGACAAGACATCGCTTGATCCCAAAATATATAGCCGCACACAGAGAGGTAGAGAGAGAAAGCGAATAAGTGAGGCGAGGGCGAAAAAGAAATCACAGGACTTCTCACTTGTGGTTCTCAGTTTAGTTTGTAAAACGGCAAAACGGCGCAGACAACCTAGGCAAGACTTTCAACTGTGTTGGCGCCACCAACAGCTATAACTAGGGGGAAAAAAGAATATCTGGTGAAAGCACTTGGTGGAAAAAGTATCCAGGCGGCATATCAACGCGAGTGATTTTTTTGCTTCAAAAGTGATCTTTGGCGTTCTGGAACGAGGACTGGCGTGAATCCGCCATTCGCATAGAGTTTCTGTCTCTGAAAACGCATACAAACTGAATATGATCATTTTGCACTAGATAAGAAGAGTGTGGTATTGCATATTGTATTTAATTTTTTTATACAGAGGTGTTGGTTATTAAGCGAGTAAAACCAGACCCACTCAGTGGGTTCGGAACCAGGTCAGTTGTCTCCGCACACGTCCACTTTCCGAGTCCCTCCTGATTTTTCATTTCCGCCTCTTAAAATAAATATATTCGTTCAAAACGCGCACTTTACTTGCTTTATACGAATCCCCATTCAATATTTCATGCACATTCAAATCCGTTACTTGTTTTCAACAGGTATAAAACAATATAAACAGTCATTTAGCCTCCTCATCTCGCCATCCGCTCACCCTCCGTGAGTGGCTCATAGATAAGGGCACGTAGCATTCGACGCCCCCACCCCACCTTCCCTTTCTGTTCCTCGGCGCTTCCTTCGCTTCGACGCCCTCGCGCGCGTGCGTCTCTGGTCATTCGCCAATTCGCCGCCTCCATCGCACGCACCCAGACACCCAGAGACAAGCATGGCTGCCACTGCCACCGCCGCCGCCCCCACTGAGCACGCACGCTCCACGGCGTACCGGCGCTTCGCGCTGCGTGGCTACGAGCGCATGTCAACGCTCGCGGACCACGGCAGCTTCAAGGTGGCGCACGTGATGGTCGTGCGCTCGCAGATCGACGAGCTGCTCAAGCACTTGCCGCACGCGCTCGTGCTCACGTTCAACAAGCACCCGCGCATGCGCGCCAAGCAGGTGCGCGGCGAGTTCGCGCTCGCCGAGGTGCAGCCGCCGATCGCGCTCGAGACGCTCGCCAAGGCCCGCTTGCTGGGCGTGCGCGGCACGAGCGTCGAGGAGGAGCGCCTGGGCAAGTGGCAGAAGCACATCGAGGAGGAGAGCAACCTGCCGTTCGACCGCTTCAACCAGTACCCGTTCTTCCTGCGCGTGTGGGTGGACAAGGCCAACAACAACGCGCGGCTGATCCTGTTCTCTGACAAGTTTGTCTCGGACGGCATGTCCGGCACGGTCGTGCTCAACGACCTGCTGGCGTTCGCCTCGAGCCTGTCGCTCGGTGCCCCAGGCCTCGAGAAGCAGAAGCTCGAGCACCCGTTGCGCCCGTCGCTCTACAACATGTGGCTCGACAACATGTTCACGGGCTCGCTGGTCAAGTTCTGGGTCAACTGGTTCGCCAAGTCGGGCTTTAAGAGCGAGATGAAGACCTTCAAGCCGCTGCTGGCGCCGCGCAAGGACCAGAACGCCATGAGTATCCCGCCAAAGTGCAACGCCACGTCTGTGCTTTTTGCGGACGGCTCGGAGGTCAACTTGAAGAAGATCCAGGCGTCCTGCGACCGCGAAGGCGTCAAGATCCAGTCCGCGCTCACGGTCGCGCTGTTGCTGGGCTACTACTCGACGCAGCCGCAGCCCAAGACTGAACCAAAGACTGTCGCAACTGAAGCCACAAAGGCGGACTCGCCGCAGCCACAGGATGAGCCAGAGCTGACCCCGAAGGACACGACGGAGAAGACGAAGAAGACGGCCGATGCGACCAAGAAGGACACTAAGAAGAGGGACGCTGCGGCCACGAAGCCCACGTCAGCTGCGCCGTTCAAGCTGCGCATGGACACGCTCATTGACATGCGTCGCCGCGTGGAGTACCCGGTGCAGGAGGTGCAGATCGGCGACTACACGACCGCGTACCCAGTTGAGACGTTCGCGCACGACGGTGTCGCAATCGACTCGGTCAAGTTCTGGGACCTCGCGCGCGCGAACAAGAAGCAACTCGACAAGCTGCTCAACAGCTACTCGCTGCCGACCCCATTGGTGTTTGCCGACAAGAACTTTGCGTCCACGACGCCTGCAAAGTTCTTTGAAGAGGTGCCACTGCCGCACTCGACCACGGCGGACGTGACGCTCGCGAACCTAGGCTCGTACATCCACGCGACGAGCCACGACTTCCGCGCGATCGACCCAAAGACCAAGAAGCCGACCACGGCCAAGCTCACGGTCGAGAGCCTCTACTACAGCAGCACGGCGCCACACCTCACGTCGGGGGCGTCGCTCTTCGTGACGTCGGTCAAGGCGCTCTCGTTTGGAATTGCGCACAAGTACGACGACAAGGTCGGCCGCAGCTTGTTCGCGAACGTCGTGAAGCTCATCGAGAGCATCGGCGACATCGACCAGGACGAGCTGCTGGGTGACGTGGTCAAGCGTGTCGTATTCGAGCCAAAGACCGTCTAGAGTCCGCCAGCGAGTCAGTCGACGAAAGCCTGGATGGAGCACTCAAGCTGATCAGCGCAGTGCAGCGGCATTAAGGTTGAGGGAGTTGGTACCGATTCAGGAAGTGAGTTTATAAGTTAGTTTTGCATTTATTTTTTCATATTTCAAATAGTTGTTTTGAACCTTCAGTTTCTCTTTTGATCCTATGCAACCTTTGTAGTCTGCCTTTTGTTGGAATCGGTTCGAATTGAAAGCTTTGGAGCTATTTGGTTGGTGTCAACCCTGCTCGATTGGCCGGCGGCATGTGTTCACTCAACAATTGCGTGAGCTCAATACAAATAAATGGATGGAGTTTCGAGCACTTGTTCTTGCTAGATCACCCAGCAAACTGGGACCGAAACGTGTTCGATGCAATGTTAGCACTTGCAACTACGCACTGCACACTACTCCATGAGATGAATAAGAACTGAGAACAGCACGTTCTAGTTTCAGTCTGTTCTTAGCCCTGAAGTGCCTGAATGACCCATGAGGCTATCACGCCTGTCGCTCGTGCCTCAGATGTTAATGTTGCCTACATGTATGAAGAACGGAAAATGCCGAGAGTGTGGTCAACTCAATACGCTAGGAAGAAGGAAATACAACAGGTACAATAATGAAGCTCTGCCGTGACTTATGAAAATATCAACAAAGATTTGGGTATGTGAGTTCACTACCCTTCCCAGAGCTCAGTTGCCTCTCAGTCTTCACTGATTCAGCAACAAACTCAGCAACTTGCGCCATGGTTTCTCCTCTCGTGACCTCGCCAATGCACTCGATGCACATGGCGAACGCTGCAAATACTCTCTTGGCGTCCTCGGGTTCGTATTTGTACATCATCGAGTAGTTGAACTTGTCGGTCGACGTGACGTACAGGATCGCAGGCGAGCCCAGGTGTGGGTTCGAGTTATATACGTGCACGCTCTCAATACGCAACTCCTCGGTATTGCAAGAGGACGCGCTTTCTTCACCCGCTGCAGGCGCGACGGGAGCTGAGGTGGTCCCGAACGTATGCGTCAGCTTGTACGGATACTTTCCAATGTTCGAGAGGTTCACGTCGCTCGAGATCGAATACGGCGTGGGAATCTCCTTTGCGAGCTCAGGCTGCGTCTCTGAGTGGACAAACTCGTCCAGGAAGACCATCGTCAGCGGCGCCATGAAGCTCTCGAGTAGGTTGTCAAGCTCAATTTTGCAGCTGCGCGCGAGATCCCAAAATCCCGTGGTATCAAAGTCGACTCCCTGCTTTCGCAGCGACTCCAGCGTGCTGGTCGCCAAGTACGTACCGACGGAGTCCTCCTCCACTGGGAATGGGACGCGTTTTCGCATGTTGAAGTCAAAATCGACGGTGAGCTTGAACGGCTTGTTCTTTGTTGATGGTGAGCTCTCAGTGTTCTTCTTATCTTGTTCACTGCCAAGGTAGTACGCGAGGATGGCAGCCGCAGTCAGCGCGCCAAAGAACGTCACATTTTCTTCTTTGCAGCGTCGGAGTGCTTTGTCCATGTTCTCTGGTGTACCCTGGCCAAAGAGAGCCGAGCTGCTGTTGATCTTCAGCGGGATGGCGAAGTCTGCCTGGTCGCTGCGGGGCTGGATGACAGGCGTGAAGCTCCGGATCTCGCTCTTGAAGATCGCCTTCCCGAATAGCTTGATCGCCCAGCGACGGAAACGGAGCATCCACTTGTGCGGCTCAAGCCACATCTCGTAGAGTGACGGGCGAAGTGGCAGCGCGTACACGACGTCAGGCTCTAGTTTCTGGGAAGCACTTGATGCAAAGGTGACAATGTCGTTCATCACCACCAAGCCCGAGATGCCGTCCGACATGTAGTGGTCCGAGAGCACCATCAGTCGCACGCGGTTCAGCGCTGGGTAGTGCCACACGCGCACGAACCACGGCAGCTGTGAGTATCGGTCAAACGGGATGTTCGACTGGACTTCCGCGAACGTCTCCCAGTTTTCACTATCGTCGTGCTTCACCTCTCGGATCTCCAGCAGTTTTTTCTCAGCTATCGTCTCCAACGTGATCATCGGCTGCACCTCGGCCATCGCAAACTCGTCGCGCACCTGGATGACTCGCATTCGAGGGTGGCGACTGAACGTTGCGACAACCGCTTCAGGCAGGTGCTTTATAAATGCAGCAATCCCAGTAACACTGGTGCCTCCTTGGATCGCCATGATGTGCACAATCTTCATGCTGCCGTCGCCTGCCATCGACATGAAGCGCTCGTAACCGCGCAATGGGAAGCGCGCACGCGCGCCTCCACTAGTGGTGATGGTGGTGGTGGGAACCGTGGTGGAGCTGTCGCTGCTGGCGATTGTCGTCATCCGGAGCGCGTGCGAGTCTGAAACGGAGAGCGGATTGGCAAGTGGACAGCAACTTGAAAAAGATTGAAGATTGAGTCTCTTAGAAAGAGAAGAGAAAATAGAAGCAGTGGAGAAAAAATATACAGACATCCCCCCATTATGTTACACTGCCAAAAACACATACCCTCTCCATGTCAATATATTTGTGGGTCACATAACTTTTCTTTCAAATTTCGCGCGCATTTGTGCTGCATCAACGAACGACCATGATGCCGACGAAAGTCACGCGCGTGCGCATGACACACGCCCAAAAGCAAGCACTGCGCGCGCATCATGCATCGCATTTAGAGCTCACACAACATGAGCTGGTTGC
>JALBZD010000853.1:0-15150 GCA_038050675.1 Globisporangium cylindrosporum
AGCACCACCACAATGCTTGTATGTATTTCTAAAGAGCAAAAGCGCCATACTGCATACCGTCCATGTTGTCCATGGCTTCCTTGGCATCCGCGGCGTCTTCATACTCGACAAAGCCAAAGCCCTTGCTGCTCTCTGCGTATATATTAGTCATATCGTTTTAACACAGACACACATGAAGCCTTGGTTGTTAGTCTTCTTGAGGTCTTTCATCATTTCATTTACAGCATCACTCGTATTTGAACGCAATGTGGTAATCTGCGTCAGAATGAACGAGATAGGCAGTGGCAACATCAGCAGATACGTACGCGTGGAGTAGTCCATGGGCACCTGCACACTCTTGAGCGGGCCGAACGGCACGAACGCCGCGTAGAGCACCTGCTCGTTCGCCTGCTTGTCCAGTCCGCCCACGTACAGCGCGCGCTTGCTCTTCTTGTCCATCGTCGCCGTCTCTGTCTGTTGTTGTTGTTCAGCCCTTTTGGTTTGGGAAATACCAATAACCCAAATGGCACTGACAAAATGTTGCTCGAATGTAATAATTATTACTCAATGAGACATAATAAATACAAGCAACATCAACTGTACTGTGTGCGCTATGGTACTGTGATCTTTTTGCGCTGTTTTTTTTTCTCCCAGCAAGAAACGTCCCAACCAGAAAAGCAAGGAAGCAGCGCAGCGCAGCCAAAGCCAAGCCGCCGCCTTCATCTCTATCTTCAAGCGCCGCATTTGACCACCGGCAGAGAGCATGAGCGCCGCCACTGATGAGCTATTCAACCAAGGTGCGTCCTGCGGTCCTGTGTGTGGAAGAAGCGGCGCTAAAGAGCGTCTGGAGGCTGTGTACTGTCGTCTACAACAGCATCCAAGAGCCCAATGACACACCATTCGCGAGCGATCTTCTGATAATATGTATTGATAGCAATATGCTTACTTATTGTTGTCTGTGTGCATGCCGATGGATCGGATGAATGTGCGTAGGTTGGGGTGATGTGCTGAGCAGCATCTCGCCGTATGCGTGGGGCAGCATGGGCATCGCGTTCGGCTTGGGGTTCTCCATCGTCGGCGCTGCCTGGTACGTCCCCGAGCAGTTGCTTGTAGTTTAAATGTTTGCTTGTATGCGGTAGTTCTAACGACTGCGAAATCATGGCGGTGGTGATGGTGGCGATAAACGTGTAGGGGCATCTTTTTGACGGGCTCGAGTCTGATGGGCGCCTCTGTGAAGGCTCCTCGTGTGCGCTCCAAGAACTTGGTCAGGTGAGATCATGTTTCTCCTATACCATCAATCATATTGTACAATTCCATCCAGTCATTATATGTACGCACGCATGCTCATGCTTGTGTTGCTGTTCTGCGCTGTACACAACCATCAGCATCATTTTCTGTGAAGCGACTGCTATTTATGGTGTGATCATCGCGATCATCCTCCAGAGCAAGATGAACCAGCCGGCGCTCCGAAACGCGGGCGACGCGCCGATCAACGAGGTCTCGCTCTACTTTGCCGGCTACGCGGTCTTTGGCGCGGGTATCGCTGTGGGCTTGACGAACATTGCGAGCGGGTGCGTGGAAAGAACTCTGTGATGATGACGAGTGGTTATTTGTAGCTGACATGTGTATTTGTGGTTAATAGTATGTCAGTGGGCATTGCCGGAAGCAGTTGCGTGCTCGCGGATGCACAGAACGCGAGTTTGTACGTGAAAATCCTAATTGTGGAGATTTTCGCCAGTGCGCTGGGCATCTTTGGCGTGATCGTTGGGATCATCTTGTCCAACAACGCCGAGTTCCCCAAGTAAAACCAGAAACAATGCAAAGCTCCCACTATCAAGCACAAGCAGCGTCGCTGCTTCCAGGTATCAGCCAGAAGTTGCCAATTGCTCTTTGGCAAAACCAAGTGCATGTTGCCGTAGTGGAGAGAGAGAATGACTCGACTCAATATATTTCTATACGAAAAAAAGCAAGAGCTCATCATTATGAAAGATCCTCCGAAGCAAAAAAAGAAGGATGTGTGATGCGATTACTTCCACATGTCCCGATCGCTCTCAAGGTCCACAGGCGCGTACCAGTCAGGCAGCGGATTGTTCGGGTTGTATCTGCAGAAACACGTTTCAAATATGCAATGAAAATTAGCGCGAGGTACTTCCAGTACCTCCACAGCATTTCCGTTCCTTTCGTACCTGTAGTTCAAAAAGAGCTCTTCGTCCTCAATATCCGCAGTCGCGATGAACGCAAGTCCCTGCCAGCCACAGAGAGAGAGAGAGAAAGAAAGAAAGGAAGGAAGGAAGAAACACAGCAGAATGGGTGAGTATCCGACATTCTTGCTCACTCATTGCCATGTCAGCACTAGCCAGTAACAACGTACATGCACAAGCGCGCGTTTGCCAAACATGGACCAGCGCGAAGGCATCTCGACAAACGAGTTGGGGATCAGCCTCTGGTACTCGGGCTGCGTGAACGGTTCCTCTGGTGGGAAATCGAACGAGAACGGGATCACGTTTGGCTTGGAGCCCGGCGGCGGGTGGTTGATCTTGTGCGCGACCGCGAGCGGGTTGCGAGGCGTCGACGCTATACACATTCGTCGAGAAGAATGAGCAATAGGCAGTGGCAGCATGCTTGAATAGTGGCAGAAGGAACGTACATTCTCGCTTTGCATCAATCACGACGCTGTCGAAGCGTGCGCGCGCGTACGGGTTGTCCGAGATCTCCTTCAGGTGCTGCGGCTGTTCATGTGCACCACAAAGTAATTCGTAATTGACTCGTTATTCAGTATGGAGGTGTCGTCATCATGTAAAGTAAATGAGAATGTCGCTCGAACCTTCTTGAAGTGCTCTGGGAGGTACACGGTTCCTGGAAACAGCGCCTGCGGGATGTGAACAGTTTGTCTTGTTAGAGCAAATCAACAACTTGAAAATGTAGCTTGGTGAAAGCACGGAGGCTGCCACTTACCACGAGCGAGCCAATCGGAACTTTGCCGTTCAGTTTGACGCCTTCTCCAGCATTCGTGATGCTCGAGGTCTCCACGTTCAGCGAGTAGCCGAGAAACTTTTTGAGAGAGTGCTCGGGATTTTGCTGTAGGGATTTGGATAGAGAGAAGTGTGAATTAGCCACTAAAATGTTGTAAACCGCATTGCTCATGTAAGACGATCATACCTTGTTGGTGGTCTCGTCCAAGTGCTCAAAGCCCGAGAGCGAGATTGTTGGCGAGGTTGCGTCCAGCGCGGACGGCGTCTTGAGGATCGCGTCGAACGCGCTCTCGAGCTACATGCGTGATGATGGAATTCACAGTTAGCAATGGCAGATGCAGACTTACTGGTTGTACGTTCGAGTGAGTAGCGGATACCTGGGCAGCGACTTGCTCCTGGACGTACACCTTTTGCTGCTCGAATTTTTTCTTCTGGATGAGCGCCACGGCCTCTTCAAAGAGCTCGCCGTTGTCTCTGCACGCGCCACAGAAACACACACACACAGACGCACAGCCAACGCATGCAAAAATATGTCAGTGGTAGGTCATACACATCATACCATAGCAACAATAAACCTGTTCATACTTCTCTGCGTTCACGCCTTGCAGTCTCAACCCGCGGTAGCACGTGAGCACAGCCGCGACGCCAACGTCTGCTTCTTCCTATAGATCATTCCACACTCAGTATCTATCAATACGCGGGTATGCTTGTTTCGCTGAATAGCATTACGCTGAACCTGGAAGCGTCTCGCGGCGGTCGTGCCCGCCAGCATGAGCTGGAAGCGCCGGAAGATCGACACCATCGCGGATCAGTCGAGCTTTTTGCGCGTTTTGCGGCGGTGGTCATTCCCGCCATGACACGCCAACAACTGGTTAATTAACCCAACCTGGACACTGCTTTGTTACAAACTCATCAAATACAGACACCAGTTAAAGGTTGGATCCACATTTCTGCGATGCCCGCACACACACACGTCACACAGTTTTGACAACCAGTGGGCTGAAGTGAGCTTGCTTGACTGACGAGCGACTCGACTGAGAAACCAGAGGCGAGCAGCTCAAACCAGAAGCAGAGCAGCATGGCGGAGCACGCAGGCGACGACGCGCACCACCCGTGGGGGCCGCCGATGCGCATCGGCAAGGTCTTCATCAAGGGCAACAAGCGTACCAGGTGCGTGCGAACGATTCACTGACTGACTCGCGCACACAGGCGGTGTGCTGTGGTTGTATGCGTGTGTACTGACGGTTGTGCACTCTTTGCCTCTGCTGATTGAACGTGACAGGACGGAAGTGTTTGAAAATGAACTCCAAGTGCGTTAAAGGCGTTGCGTTGTCTAAAAACAAGGACTGCGAAGTGGTGCTGTGATGCTGAACGAGTACGCTAACGGTAATGTATGTGTGTGTGGCGTGATGATGATGCAAAATAACAGGACGCCTACGAAGCCGACCGCATTGGGTACCTCGTGCGCGACCTGGAGATCGCGACCCAGGAACTGAAGGCGCTCGACATCTTCAGCTCGATCCGCATTGATCTCGACAAGTGTACGTGTATGCATGCATTATGCCGCATATAGAGTGGCGTAGCCTGTAAGATACTGACTTGCTGAGTATGTGCGCTTCAACTACAGCGAGCTCTGGCAAGAAGGACGAGACGGATATCACGATCACCGTGGAAGAGAAGAGCTGGCGCTCGCTGCACCTCGGCGCTACGACCGATGGCAACGAGGAGGCTGCGGTATGTACCCTACTATGCTATAGGCAGCACGTCTTCATCATTGCACAACTCGCTGCTCCTGGCTCTAACGTGCTTTTTCGTTCTGGATATTGGCTTACCACCTCTTTAGGAATCGTCGCTGACGCTATCGAACGCGTTTGGAACGGCCGAGAAGCTCACGTTCGGCGCGACATACGCGCGCTCGGGGAGTAACACGGAGCGCGCGACGTTCCAGAAGCCGCGCTTCCTCGGTCTCCCGCTGTACCTGAGCGCCACGGCCGCGAACGAGCTGCACAACCACGAATACCTGAGCTCGTACAACGAAAAGATCCGCGGCGGGAGCATCTCGGTGAGCGACTACGAGGGCGTGCACGACCTGTCGCTCAACGTTGGCTGGCGCGATATTATCCCGCGCAGGGACTCGAAGATCCCGACGGCGTTCCGCGCGTCGCCGAGCATCCTCTCGGAGGCGCTGCCGTCGACCAAGACCAGCATCAAGTACGTCTTCAAGGACGACTCGCGCAACAACGTGGTCTACCCGACGCTCGGCGGGCTCTTCCAGTACAGCACGGAGGTGTCGGGCTTCCTAGGCGACGTCAAGTTTGTCAAGGCCGAAGTCGCGGGCCAGAAGCATTTTTCGCTCGGTCCGGTCCTCTTTGGACTGCCGATCCTGAACTTCAGCTTGTCGTACCACATGGGGGCGGTCAAGTCGTACGGCTCGGACGAGAACCGTCCGGCGCGTATCAGCGACCGCTTCTTCCTCGGTGGCCCCATGAGCCTGCGTGGGTTCAACCACAAGGGCGTGGGGCCTCGTGCGTCACCTCGTGACGGCGGCGTCGCGGCGGGCGACTCGCTCGGTGGCGAACTCAGCTACAACGGAACCGCGAGCGTGGGCTTCCCGTGCCCAATGCCGCTCTTGGCGGTACGTGTCTGCACTTTGACTTTTATGCATGGGCTTGGGTTTGGTTTGTTTTGTGTGAGATCTAATAGAGATAGCCGATCTTACTGCGGTTTGTTATTTATTTAGATGCTTGGCATCCGCGGCCAGTTCTTTGCGAACGCGGGCAACCTGACGACCTGGGGCCGCTTGCTGGACGAAAAGAAGTGGATGAAGAACCTCGCGGACGACACGCGCGTGTCCGTGGGCATGGGGCTCGTCTGGGGCACCCGTATCGGACGCCTCGAGGCCAACTACTCGTGGATTCTCAAATCCCACGCTCATGTACGTTACCATATTGCTGCGATCGATGGCTTGCTCTCATCTGAAAAACATTGGAGTTTTTGCTTACCTCGTTTTTTTCGTGTCACATTCACAAACACAGGACAATATCAAGCGTGCGCAGCTTGGTCTTGGCATGACCTTCTCCTAGACACACACGCATACAGAGGCGCTGACTATGGGTGTTTTTGCTTATTACAGAGATAAGCTTTAACCAAAGAACTCATTACTGTCGTTGATGCCTCCTCACCATCTTTACTGCATTTTCCATTCCATTCCATGACCGTCAACATCCTCATTTTAGTTGTGCCTTGTATAGAGGCATTTGTGCCTTGAATAGAGAATGCGTCTAGAATGAGGAATGGCGGCATCATCTTGAGAGGATGGGTGAACTGGAGATTGGCACAATGAATGAGACAATGTTTTTGTTCTGTGACCCTCTCGAACCTGATAGTCTGAGCTATACTATGCTTGAGAGGGTTTGGAACTGCTCGCCGCTCTTTTTCTTTTCACACATCAGAAAAGAAGCCGAAGATCCCACACCCACAGCCAAGACACCAAGCAGGCGCCACCAGACTGCGCTAGCGAGAAGAAGCGCTCCGCTCCTCTCTCGACCAGCGAACCCCTTCGCACAGCTCCAGCTCCAGCACCAGCAAAACGAACAGACCATGTACACTGGCAACGCAGCGCGCATCTACAACCCGCGGCCGGACCCAGCGGAGCGCGGCCCGCCGAAGCGCGTTACGCGCGAAGAGAGCCACATCGGCGAGATGGTCGCAGCGTCCAAGAAGCGCATCTCGTGGAAGTTTACGCTCGGCGAGTCGGACGTTACTCACGAGGTCGTGCTCGTGCACTCGATCATGTCCTACAAGAAGGTTGGTTGTTGATGGAATGATGATGGCTCTCTGTTGTCTTTTGTGGTGGAAAGACTGATAGTTATCATCTCTTTGTGTGTGTGCGCGTGTGCGTTTGGACAGGTAGTGGAGTTTGACGGGCGCCAGATGCACTACTCCGCGACGGTAAGAAGCTTGCTTGCATCTTTAGATTAAGCTCTCCATAAGCACTTGCGATGGATAGTGAGGGATGGTGGCTGGCTAGCTAACCGACTGACTGTTTACGTCCTTGTGCGGCTCTGGTGTAGTTTACGCCTGGCGATTGGAAGTTCCTGATGATCCTCGACGGCTCGAACCACGTCTTTGAAGTGCGCATCAACGACTTGGAGTCTGCCGATGTGCCCAAATACGGTAGTGCGCTGTTCATTCCCAGTTCATTGTGTAAATTCACACAAAGACACACTCATGTGATCATGTTGTGCGCGCGTAAATGCAGATTTGGCCGTTGATCGCATTCCATTCCGTCGTTGGGACGTCTACCGCCGACGTAAGGGGCCAATCACGACCTCGACGTATGCGCTGCCGAACGCCCAGCAGCAGCAACAGCAAACGAGTGAGTGCATTTACCAGTTGAGGACTCACAAAGGACGACTGTGCTTACAACTGGTTGTGTTTGTCTTTCATTCACGGTCTCAGGCACGTTTGGGACACAGCGATGGGGTCCAAACGGAATGTCCGCTCCACCACCAGCCGAGCCGGCGGGTCGCCCCGGCCAATACTCGCATCACGGCGGTGGCGCTCAGAGCCGTTCGCCCGAAGCGCGCTCTAACAGCTTCGGTACGTCCCGCGACAGTGATGGTGGCCACAGAGGATCCTTTGGCAACGACAGAGGATCTTTTGGTAACGACAGAGGATCTTTTGGTAACGACAGAGGATCTTTTGGTAACGACAGAGGATCATTTGGCAACGCGTCGCCGCCGTACCCACAGCAACATCGTCGCCCGTCGCAATCTGGACAGTATGGCGCACCGGTTGCTCCTCAGTCTGCCCAGGCACCACCAGCTCCCATGCAGGCGAAGACCTACGCACAACCGCCTCAAAAGAAGCAGCCAGAGATCAACCTCATTGACGACTTTGGTCCGAGCGTGAGCGTGCCAGCGCAAGCGCTACTCTTTGACCCACTCGCGGGCGTACGTACCCTTTCGAATCGGATTCTTCTCACTTGATTTTCTGGGTATGAGAACTGATACTGATTTATTGCGAATGGTGACTGCTCTTTTTGTTTATAAAGTCGACTTTTGCGGCGCAAATTGGCGTGAATCTACCGCAGCAGCAACAGCAGCAGCAACAGCAGCAGCAACAGCAAATGAACCCTCGTACGTCCAGCAGTCCAGCGTTCACGCCTCCGTACAACGCGCAGATTCAGCCCAACCCGACACCGTGAGTACCAACGTAGCGCATTCGTTGCATCTCTATACTGACATGACACGCACTGCTCCGTGGTTCTTCATCTCTGCAGATACGTTGACCCGTTCGCAAATGTCCCCCAAGCTGCACCACTGAAACCAACGCAAGTCCCGTACGTTCGCCACCACCTTCAAACAACCGTGAAATCCTCTTGAGCGCGAGCTTTGGGCTTTTATGTTGACTGGTTTGCCCATGTGCTATGGCTCCATGTATGTTTAGTATCAACTTCAACCAGTTCGCGGCTCCAAGCAATGGATATCCTCAGCAACAACAGCAGCCACCCCAGAACGGTGGGATGTATCAGTCCACCAACTTTCAGCATCCAGCGCAGATGGGAGGGACCCCAGTGGCGCCTATGATGGGCGTGCAGCAACCTGGCATGGCGATGGGGAATGGTGGTCGAATGACGATGCCCATCGTCGCACAGCAGCAACAACAGCCGGCAGTACAGCAGCAGCCCATGCGCATCGGTGCGCCGGTCAACATGAACAACCCAGTGAACTACAACATCTCGCAGCTGATGAACCCCGTGGATGTGAATGGCTTCCAGCAGCAGAGCCAGCAGCCCAAGTCGATCAACATTGACGCGTTTGCCGGCATGAAGGGCTAAATTTCCAGTACCGACAACAGTGAATCCGGCGATGGCGAACGGTTGTGCTTTCTTTGTATATATATGTATATTGGAGGGACGATCACTTGTAGAAGTGATGTGCACCAAGTCCATGTTCCGACGGGTATGCGCTGTCTAACCACCGAATAACAAAAGAGCGATGATTGTGCAATGACGACAGCGTCCCAGATTCCAGTGTGCTTTTCAAATGACAAGTCTGGCATTGAACATTAGGAAGTGGTGTCTCATTGATCTATATTTTGTATCGTCCTTGCGAATCTAGGCGCATGCATACTGCACAGGCCTTGGTCGATATGTAGGTTACATAATGTGTCTGCCTTTATGCCTTCTGCAGTTGCAGTCGAGGGCGTTCATCCATGATTTGGGTCTGCGAGGAGCTCAGCTTGCGCACTGCTTCCTCCAACGCTGCGAGGTGCGGGTCATGCACGCCCAACGCGCGCATGCTCTCGCAGAGCTTCTCAAAGTACTCGATGTTGGTGCCGCTTGGCCCCGACCGCGTCGCGATCTGCTGCGCCACAACGTCGAGCGGCGACGGACCGAGAAAGTCCGCGTTCTCGGGCGTCGCGATATACACCAATGCGCTGCGCACACTTCCATCCTGGCAGTGCACGTCCACCATACAGCGCTCATACCCGGCCTGCTCGCGGTTGTCGAGCTGCGTGAGCGTGCCTTCGATGTGCTCGTCCGGCACTTTGTAAAGTCGTCCCCACGTGACGCTGTCGTTCTCCAAGTGCGCGTGGTCGTCTTGGAAACGCAGCATGTCCTGCGAGCTGATGAGCGTGACCACACGGCCGAGCGCGTCAGCTGTGCCGCGGTGGTCGGGCGAGCCCTGCCAGAAGCGCCGGTGGTAGCCCTTGACGAAGCCGAACATGGTGTCGTGCGCCGGGAAGTCGGTCTTCCACACGATCGAGCCGTCTGTTTAAAGAGCACGAGAGACATGAGTACCAGTCTCGTACACGGAGTATAACTGATAAGCGCGTGTACATGTGCTTGCGCGAGAGCTATTGGTGGGGTACACGTACAGCCAAAGACCCACATCATGAACGCGTGGTAAAGAGGTGATGAATCGTTGGGTTCGAGAAGTGGCGAATCGGAAAATAGTGCTCTGTCGGCGACGTCATTCAACACAGCACAGTAAGATTTACCTAAAATGTACTCGTGTATTAAAACACAGTAATTTTAAAATACTCACATATTTGTTCATATTTTAACTATAGAATTATTGCATTGTATAAATACGCATTCTGCTGTAACTGCCCAATGCGAACTTTGGAAAGAAATCTCATATTACCTTCTTATGTAATCATGTCGTCGCATACAACCTCTATAATAATGATCAATTGCGCCTTAGAGACCATGTACTCCACTTTCTCGGAGCCTACTGCTCTTGGACACTGCTTGTACTTTGAAGCTGAACGGTTGCATTAACGAGCCAGCCCGGGTGGACATCAAGCGATTTCACATTGACTCATATATCTTTTTTGCCTGCGAATGCTCTTCGAATCTCCAGATTTGTCTCTGCATGGCTTTCATTTCCTGCTTGTAGCTTGCACACTCAGCTTTGTACCCATCCAGCAGACTCGCACCTTCTCGTTCCATTTGCGCTCGTATCTGCAGGCGCAACTGAAGCGACATGTACTCTAGCTCAGCTTGCTTCTTCACTTCCAACTGCTTCTTGATCTCGATCACTCGCTGTTGATTCTCTATGCTCGCCAGCTCCGTGCGCTGTGTCTGCTCGTGAATGAGAGCCTGGAGATCGAGACGATGGCGTGTTTCCGCGTCAATGCGCCATTCCTTATGCAGCAGCTTCTCTTGCACGCCGTAGAACTCGTGGAGCTCTTCGATTTGAAGCTTATGCCTATTTTGCAGTCTAGCAAACCGCTTCATCAGGCTCTGCGCTTCAAGAGCCACTTGATTGCAAAGCGCTTGCTGGCGGTCGAGCTCCTCCTTGAGTGTTCTCATTGTGCTAGTGAGGTCTTCAATTGTCTGAAGCGAGCCGCGGAACTCGTGAAGCAAAGCTCGCACTTCAAGTGAGACTTTGCTGAAAAGGCGATCGAGACTTGCACCAAGAACCGCAAAGCCCTCGATCTCATGGAAGTCGCTAAAGTACGTTCGCAGTCGGCTCTGTGTGCGCGCAAAGAGCTTTTCTTCTGACGTAGACAGCCTCGACGTCAGATCCTGAGCAATGCTAGAACAAGTGATGAAGGGCGAGGCTCTTGCCATCTTTCATTGGGAGCACACTTGTGAAATTGATCTTTTCATGGTGACGCAACAATTTTGCAAGCAGGAATAGTTACAGCGTCGTTTCAACCAAACATACTTGCACAATATGCTACCGTTTCTCAAAGTGTTTCTAGATCCAGCTCTCATTCAATGGATTACCTCAGCAGCTGCCTCAATTTAGTTCACCACAGGGATCGCTGTCGAAATCACATCCGGCTCTTGTTGTTTGCTTGCGCGCATGTATTCAAGCAGCGCGTTCTCCAGTGCGAACAGGTGCGGGTCGTGCACCTCCAGCGCACGGATGCACTCGCAGAGCTTCATCACATACTCGTTGTTGGGACCGCTGTTGCCGGAGCGCGTCGCGATTTGTTGCACCATGTCCTGCATCGGCGCAGGACCGATGAAATCTGGACTCCCTGGCGCCGAGATGTACATGACTGCTTCACGCACACTCCCGTCCTGGCAGTGCACCTGCACCATGCGCCGCTCGTAACCGGCTTCTCGCACATCAAGCTGCGCAAGCGTCTCCTCGATGTGCTCTCCAGGAACTTTGTAGAGTCGGCCCCACGTAATGCTGTCGTTCTCCAAGTGCGCGTGCTCGTCGTCTGCGAAGAGCTTCATGTCTTCTGAGCTGATGAGCGTGACGACGCGACCCGTGTTCTCTGATGTGCCGCGGTGCCACGGTGAGCCCTGCCAGAAACGCCGGTGCCAGCCCTTCACATAGCCAAATGCAGTGTCATTCGCAGGGAACCCGGTCTTCCAAAGGATCGAGCCGTCTCCAGAACCGACAGCAAAGCAGAGACATCCATGTGAGTAAGTGGTGAGAGAGAGAGTATCACTTGTACAGAGCTGCACGGCATACTATTCACGCATTCGCGCACAGCTGTACAAAGAGAGATACTTGCATGCAAGGGTTTCTAGCGCATGCAGCAGATGAGAAGCTACGCACATCCAAAGACCCACATCTCAGCACTTTAAGTGGCTGCTCGCTGCTGACTTTCAGTCGATCTGAGAAGAATGAATGCGAGTGAGTCGCACCCACCAACTAACGACTGTGAGCTTCCGATGAGTACTGTGATTTTCTATGTCCTCTAATGTTTATAAATACTCGTTTTGATACAAGCAAAATAAGAGTATAAACACAATTTTATATCTCCGCAAATTGTTTTCTCAAACACGCTCTCGGTAAAGTTCGTGGTCGCTCCTTTGTTTCATTTTGACGATCGCTGGCACCTTGCTCAGACAAGCAGCACATCATGCGCTTCGTGCTGGCTAGTGATCCGCATGCATGCAGTGAACGAAATGGATCGTCCATGCCACGTGGTCTCTCCACATTGCACGCATGCAGAGTTCGTGGAGGCCATGGTGTATCATTATTGGCAAAACTGCATGAGACTGAGATAGCAATGAAAGAAGACTTGCTTTGTTGGTGGTGGTGGTTTGGTTGATGGCAATGACTTGCCAAGGAAAATAATAACTTAGTTTACACTTTGGTGATACGCAAGAAAATGCATGAAAAGCTACTGCTACTGCGCTGATCAAATTCAGTGACCATGGCCGCGCTCTTGTGGTTGTACTGTCTGTCTAAGGCTGATCTTCTTCCCGTTTGTCGATGCCTTGTCGGGTGGGAGAGGTCCGGTTTTACACGGAGAAGCTGGCAGGTTCTTGTCTGCTTCACTTGGAAGGTGTTGTTATTGTACATTTGTGTTGTCGTCGCTGCTGCTGCTGCTGCTTCTGCTGGCGCTTGCTTTACTGGATGTCGCAGAGCTTCTCACTCCATTCAACGAGCGGTTGCGTGTACTTGAGCACCGCGTTCTCGAGCGCGATGAGGTGCGGGTCGCGCACTTTCAGGACGCGCATGACCTCGCACAACTTGAACAGGTACTCAAAGTTTGGGCCGCTGAAGCCCGAGCTGGTCGCGATCGTCTGCGCCATGTCGTCCATAGAGGACGGGCCGAGGAAGTCCGAGTTGTCCGGGGTCGCAATGTACACGAGCGCGCGACGCACGCGGCCGTCGGTGCAGTGCACGCGCACCATGCGTCGGTCGTAGCCGGCCTGCTCGCGGTTGTCGAGGTTCGCGATCGTGCTTTTCACGTGCTCGTCCGGCACTTTGTAGAGCCGGCCCCACGTGATGCTGTCGTTCTTGAGGTGCGCGTGCTCGTCGTTGAAGCGCTTCATTTGGCGCGTGCTGATGAGCGTGACCACGCGGCCGGCGCTGTCCACTGTGCCGCGGTGGTCTGGCGAGCCCTGCCAGAAGCGTCGGTGGTAGCCCTTGACGAAACCGAACATGGTCTCCTCCGCTGGGAAGTCGGTCTTCCACACAATCGAACCGTAGCCAAAGACCCACATCGTGATAAGAGCTGCTGTGTTGTGTAGTGCTGCAGTGGATGTGGTCGAGCTGCCTGGCGATCTAAGTGTACTGCTGGCTGCTTGCTCGCTGGCAAAATCGGGAATGAGCTCCTGGGATGTGGGGTTTGGCTCATTAGCTCCGCTCGCTCGCTCGCTCGCTGGGTGTTGCTGTCTAGCGAGTTATTTTTGGCTTGTGGGAAGGTGCCGCGCCGCCCTTTCTCTTGTGCATCTAAGCGATCCAGAGCACCAGCAGAAAAATCCGACCATCCCCCTGCACCCTAGAAACAAAGCAAAATGGAGTCGGAACTGCAAGATAAATGGTATTTTAAAACCTGAGATGGTAATTTAATTGTTGCTGGAGCTATTTGGAGGTGTGGAAATGTGTGGTAACAGATTATTTTCTCGTTTTCTCTCTGCCTTGCAGATGAAATGACTGTCCCACCTAGTGGCGTTTGCTCAGACTGTAGCGCGAGTGCGAATAACTATGCGCGGATCTTGCTGGCGTGCTCTTCGCTCTTCATTCCGCGGTCTCCAGTGCCTTCCCTCCACAAATATTCGACCTCAACTCACCAAAAGGATGCCATTTTTGAGGAAGGGCACCTGGTAAGACGCGCTCCTCCTCCCACCATTGCTTTGGTTTTGCTGACGCGGAGACGCTCGCGCTGCTGTTTGGCTACTTTCTGGACGACAAAAATTCGTGTCATCAGTTTTTCCGCTTGCTATCAACACAAAGTGCATCGCATCTGGCCAGTCTGGGGCTTGCTGCTGATTCTCAGGACTCCAGTGAGCGAGCGAAACTATTTGGGAATTTATTCTTCCCGAGCGCGCGCTTTTTGGAACTGAAAATATTCAGAGCCACAAGAGCTGAAGCGTCAGTTTTCGCAGCGGTGTCAGCTAAATGGCGTCCTCTGATTGGCTGTTTTGAGAGCTCACGACCCCTGATTCGCTGTTCCAATTGTGGATCGTCACGCTGTCACAGTGGGGATGGGTGGCGCAACGGTCCCCCTAAACTGCTCCCCTCTCGGCCAATCAGATCGCGGGAAAGCGCGGGGTCGATCTTCCAAAGCTGCCGAGGGTTCACTGTCACGAGCAGATTGGCCGCTGATTGGCTCAGCCGCCGAGAGTTGTCAGCGCGCGAATGGCCAACACCAGAACGCCACAACACAACCAAACACGTGGACAATTGAAGAGAGGTGGGATGATAAGCGGATGGAGTTGCGCGCTCGCGATCAGCCGGTCCGACGTGTGCTGTCAGCAAACGATGAAGATTCTGTGCTGGCAGGGTGCTTTGGCGACGAAGCGGCGTGTGCGTGTGCGTTTGTGGTTGCACAATTGATTATGCGGAAGACTCCACAGCCACAGAAGACAGCAGAAATCAGCTTCCAGATCAAGATCGGGTGGCGTAGAAGGAAAGCAGGGGCGCGCGCTGCTTCCAAGTCGTTGCCACGCCACTCAGTGGATTCACGGGTTGCTTGCTCGCTTGCACCCATGCGGTTTGGCGTGTTCATACAGTAGCGACAGTGGGTCGAAAGGTCTTGTCCACGCGCGCAGCGTCAGCTTGTGGGTGTAGGTGTGACACAATGGCTTCCCCAGATTGATCGCCGCGCTGCCCAATCGCTCAGTCGCACTGCGGCATGCTGTCGATGCGATGGCATCTGAGAACGCCTCATTCGCACTGCCGTCACACAGTAGGCGACGGACAGAGTTGCTCCAAATGGCGCGCGGCATCTGACGCTTTCTTCACAAGAAGGCGCTTTGCAAGCG
>JALBZD010000854.1:0-15146 GCA_038050675.1 Globisporangium cylindrosporum
ACAATACGTAATACATCATCCGATTTGAACATTACGACACAACGCAGTCCTGCGCTTAAACTCTCCACCTGAACTCCAAACTCACTTGCTAGTTCAAAACTGGCACTGAAGCCACTTGAGCGGCTTGCGCGTCTCGCCCCAGCTGCCGTCGCCGTGGATCATACGCCCGTCGTCGTGGTTGATCTCCGCCTCGTAAAAGCGGCTCAGTGGCGACGAATTGAACTTGGACGCCTCCAGTCCCCCTCGGCAGCTCTCAAACTCCACAGCACCATCGTTCAACTTGGACGTATGATTCGAGAACGCGGCTAGAGCCACGAACCGCGCCGAGCTCGGTGACAAGATGCCCACGGGACTCACGCCGCACATGTTCGCGTACATCCGCGCTCGGAATTCCTTCGAAGCTTTCTGATATAAACTGTCGAGGCACTTCCCCGCAGTGCTGGTGCCATGGAATGCGAGTGACTTGGTCGAGCCGGAGGTCGGACAGAGCTCAAAGTCCTCGAGCACTTGCTTCGTGAGCGTATCCCAGGTCGTGTTGGGCTGCTGACAGTCCCTGATCACATGGTTGGCCGTCATCGTGCCGCCCATGGGGCCCTGGATCGCGAGCCACCGCGATGAATTTGGGTCCAGGCTGCAATCACCATAGAGGAACGCCGACGCCAAGTGCAGGTTTCCCGTCGAGTGTGCGATCATGACCATGTCCTTGATCACCTTGCGGGACTTGCAGTCGTTATCGTCTTTGTTGGTAGTGGTGGTGGTCTCCTTGTTTTTAGTAGAATTGGTCGATGAGCTGCTGTTACTCGAGATCTGGTACGTCTCGTTCCTGGAGACGGCGATCGCGGCGCGACAGAGCTTGCGCGACATTGCGCGACTGTACCACGCAGGGACCACTGTGTCAAAGTGGGTAAACTTGATTACCGAGCAGCACGGCAGCGCGTCCTTTACCTGTTTGCCCCAGTAGTCTTCGAAATCGTCCTGGACGCCGACGTCTTCCTGGACACCGATGCCGTGGACGAACAGACACGTCTTCATTCCGTTTCGGCAGGGGCAATCGGAGGCGGACAAGTCCACTACTGGGAGATCATTTCTGGTTTGGTGCTTCGCTTTAGGGACTTGGCTCAATTCGTCAACCCTCCAGCCACGGAACACCGACGGCGGGTTGTCATCACCGACAGCGTCAACTGTGCTCAGCTGCAATGTATCAACTTGACTAGTGCGAATACTTGTAGGTAGCTCTGGACACAACGAGATACCGGGAATGTCCGAACCAGCTCCGAAAATAGACGCTCTAGAATCTCCATTCTGCTGCAGACTCAGGTACAAAACCATGTCAGTGCTTTCTACACGGAGTACCTTGGTGATCTCGTCATCTCCTTCGTCTCCATTTCCGTCTTCTTGACTGTCACTCTCGCTCTCGCTCTGGAAACCAAAGTTGTCTTCGTCGTCTCCCAGACACGCGAGCAGGAAATCGTCGTCGCTCGGCACGCTCTGTTCGGAAACAAAGTACGACTCGCCCGCAAATTTGACCTCCAACGCCAGGTTACACCCCTTCGCAGTCGCATTACTAGTTGACTGGTTTTTCGATTGCACCCACTTGGCTGACTTCATGAGCGCCTCACTATCAAGCGAATTCAAAGGCGGGACCTGAGACGGAAGCAAACAGCCACTGTGCACGACCGATTCGCCACCAATTGCGTTTTCATCAGCGATCGTGACCCACTTGTATCCCTTGCCACCGATTAAAACGGCGTCCACCTGCACATCTTGCGTCGGAAAGTTCAAATGGAACTCGCCATCAAAGCCAAAGGTGTCCGACGTACTGGTGTCCTTCACCGTGAATGGGCGCTTCGTATACGGAATCAACTTGCCGCACAGCTCCGTCGCAGAGTTGGCGCGCGGCGTATTCTTCGCTGCGACGCGCACGACTCGCGCGTTCGCGATCGCCTGCAGGTACTTTTGGTACTGCTCGTGAGCACTCGGACGTGATTGGCTGTTGCTACAAGCCGTGTCTGAGGCTTGAAGATCAGAAGCACCGATACCTTTTGGATCTTCCTCACCGTCTTTCGTTGCTGCTCTCTGCAAGACCGCCTCACGAGACGTGACGAGGAACACCAGAGCCAACACAAACAACAGCAGCAGCATACAGAGCACGCCGAGCTTGAATCGGAGCGTCGTTGCGTCCCGGCGCGCCGTTTCTGGTGATGATGGCGACGAAGTTGAGTTCACTTGCGGCAAACTCTGCGCGGTGAAATACGGCCCGCTCGCGAACTTGTTGCCGCTGCTGGGCTTGCGCTTGCAGGAACTCAGCATCCTTCCTGGAGTACTACTGCTCGGTCACCTTGGAAGATCTCGAAGTGAACTCTGCTTTCTCAGACTGAATAGCAGCTATGCGAGGAGTCCTTTGAGAACCCTACATTCTCCAATGCTCACGGCTGACATGAGGCAGTTGGCCGGATATATATGAGACGAAGACAAATGCCCACCCGCCGTGTCGCTATTGCTGCTCTTTGCTTGTCCTATGCCACCAAATAATATCGATATTGTGTGTAAACCATTGCAGTAGTACTTGTCTCACACTTCACAAGGCTCAATGAGTGGCTGACGTTAGACGCCGACAAGGTAGTTTAGTTCGCCGTTAACCTCGACGGTCACAAGGTCCATGAACGAGCGAATCCGCGCGCCATCGGCTGCCGAGAGCATCGCGACCGGGATCCGAACTTTCAGCCACTGGCTTTCCGGGTCGCCGTGAAACATGCCGAGTCCCAATTTTTCACCTCCACCGCCAGCTCCGAGTTTATTGAGCGTAGCACCGTTGGGCGAGACGCCCACGGATCGATGGCAGTGCATGGTCTCCGGATCGCAGGTGTCCGAGTCGATCACCACCACCGCCAAGGCGCCAGCGTTCTGAGCGATCTGCGCCTTTCGAACCACGCTCACCTACAAGCATACATAGTTTGATGCAAATGAGGACCACACATTGGTACATAAGTGGTGGCTGATTGGCATTTACTAACCTTGCCACGCGTGAAGACCGCGATCTTGCCAGTGAGCTCGTGCGCGTTGTAAAGCGCGAAGGAGCCGTCGTTCGGGATCGCAAACACGAGCACTAGACACCCATAATCATCGATGCTACAAGTCAATCAAGTTACCCAATGTGAAAGCAAAGCAACCTTATAGAGAGAGCGGTCACTTGTTGTACCTGAGCTGACAAAGGAGGTCTCCGGGTTGAAATGCACTTTTTGCGGGATCACTATGCATGAGAAAGCAAGATCAGCTTGGAAGGTAATCGTCATAATCCATTCATAGCGCGGCTGAAGCCCAGACTTACCTACTGAACCTTCTTGCAGCGGATCGTCGCAGTCCCGGCAGAACATGAGGTCGTGAAAGTTGGAGAACACGACTTTGAGGTCCTGTGCTTTCCGCTTGCGCGGGCTGTTGGGCGGGTGGTACATTCCCGAGACCTGGTCCAGGTAGAGCGACAGCAGCAGCAGAACGAGTACCAGAGCCAACTGGAAAGACGGAATCGTTCTCCTGCGGTTGCGCAAGAGGGACGAAGGGGACACTGACGCGATCTTGGCAACCATTTTATGCTCTTCTTCTCTGCCTTTGCCAGAATGGTTCCAAATTGATACTGAGAGTTGTTTGATGAGCAAGAGCCGAGCCGAGCCAATCATCAAAGTAAACCGCGCGTGACTCGTCGTCGAAACTTCTAGATTTGAGTTGCGCATCTTTCCATTGTTTTCTGTCCGCTCTTGGGAGACGACCACTGGTCATGAAGCGTTGAGGTGTTGTTGGCTCTGGTTTTGGTTTATTGCGCCATACACTTTCGCTCTCTATCGTTCTTGTTCGCTCTCTCTTTGTCTGCGTATGGCTCGTTGATTATGTCTGGTACTTGGGCTCGTGTCTCTATAGTTCGCCCATGACCGCTTTCTCGGCAAAAAAATTGTGCAACTCGCTGGGCGGCAAGAACGTTTTCTCTAACGTCGCTCTCACTTGCACCTCCACGAGCCCTTCTTTCGCGAACCGCTTGCCCACGACCACGCGGTACGGGTACCCGAGCAGCTCCGACTCGGCGAGCTTGGATCCCGGGCTCTCTCGCCAGCGGTCGTCCAGAATCACGTCGCCCCGGTTCAGCGCTGTGATGGCGCCGGATGCGAGGTCCTGCGCGATGCTGACTGCAGTCTGGGAGATGGGCTCGTCGCCGCTCTTGCTGCCGATCGCCATGACGATCACCTTGTACGGCGCGATCGCCGCGGGCCAAATGATGCCGTGCTTGTCGTGCGAGACCTCGACCGCCGACGCGATCAGACGCGTAACGCCCATGCCGAAGCAGCCCATCTCCATCACTTTCTTCACGGGCTTGGCGTTTTCGTCGAGCTCGGTGAACGTCACGTTGAACGGCTTGGAGTACTTCTGGCCGAGGTAGAACACGTGGCCGACCTCAATGCCGCGCTTCGCCTCCAGCGTCGAGTGTGCACAGCGAGGGCAGCCATCACCTTCTTGTGCCATGCGGAAGTGGCCGCACTCGAGCGTCACGAGCCTTTGGTCGGCGTGGGTCTTCGATGCGTTCAGCAGAAAACTGGTCAGTGTGTTCTTGAAGTGCTGGTGCTCGTGCTGCAGCGAGTCGTCGATGAAGATCGAGAGATTCAGGTCGTCTTTCGTGAAGCTCTGAGCTTCAAGTGCAGCAGTGCTCACGTCTTCGAGCTCCTCGCCGTTGAAGAAGCTCTTGAGCGACAGCTCGTTCACCTCTCGGTCGTGGCGCGCAAACACGATCGCCCAGCGTGGTGGCTTTGCATTTCCCTCTTCATCCTCTGACGTTGGTCGTTCTCGGAGCACTTTGCAGCTGAACGTCCGCTTGTCCGTTGAAGCGATTCCCACAAGGCTCTTCCACGCACTAAGGTCCCCAGAGTCCATCTGAGCCTGAATCTTCTCAAGCGTCTGATCCACGCCCTCGCAACTGCTCTCAATCTCCGAAGCAGCAACTTCCGGCATTTTACCCACAGCTTTCTCCACATTCGCAGCGTACCCGCATTCATGGGACGCGCACGACAGGATCGCGTCTTCACCGATGTCCGCAACAACGTGGAACTCGTGCGAGAGGTTGCCGCCAATGTTACCCGAGTCAGCCTCGACTTTCGCGATCGGCAACTTCAAGCGGGTCTTCAGAATCGCCTCGTAGGCGCGCACGACGTCCTCGTACGTCTCGAGCGCGCACGCAAAGCTCGTGTCAAATGAGTACATGTCCTTCATCACAAACTCTCTCGCGCGCAGCAAACCAAAGCGCGGACGGATCTCATCACGGAACTTCTTGCCAATCTGGTAGAGACGAAGCGATGCGTTCGCGCCGTGAGCGCTGTTGTTATAGTTGAAGTGGTTCGCCACCAGGCTCGTGATGCTCTCTTCGTGCGTCGGCGCGAGCGCGTGCATGGCGTCGCGGCGGTCCGCGAACGTGATGAGCTCAGGACCGCGCGTCTGCCAGCGACCCGACTGCTGCCAGAGCTCAGCCGGGATCATGAGCGGCAGGTCAAGCTTGTTGCCGCGGATGAGCGCCATCTCGTCGTCGATGATTGCCTCGAGCTTGCTCACCACGCGTTTGCCGAGCGGCAGGAACGTGAACACGCCGTGGCCGCTCTTGCGGATGAAGCCGCCGCGGATCAGCAGCTGGTGGCTCGGGATCGCTGCGTCCGCCGGTACTTCCTTCTCGGTCGGGACCCATACAGTTGAGCGCAGCGCATAGCCAGAAGAGGATGACGAGGCGAAACTGCGGTGGTGGATGATGGACGCGCGCAGAGTGTCGTAAGAGGTGCGTCGAGGCGCGCGGCGCGCCAGCCACATGCTGCTCATGGCTTTTGTCGCTCTTCTTGGTTTGCTGTGTGGTGGCGTGTGCGTTGAAAGCCAAAAACAGGAGTGAATGCGGGTGTGTGATCGGATCTGAAGGGGTATGCTGCTGGTTAGGTCAAGCATCTAGTTAGATAGTTTTCTACCTGTTTATTAGATCAACATTGATTTTTTTCATAAGAATTCTCTATAGTTGTGCATTTAGCCACTCATATTTACCTATTTAAAAAATGAATAGAATGTGTGTTGCGTGTCGATAGTTGATATGACGAGGTTTCCTTTGGAGCTCCCAGTTTTCAGTCGCTCATTTTACCAAGATCGATCGACGGAAATGGCAGAAACGAACGGACGCCCCGCGATGGAACAGCAGCTCCATGCGACTGTAGCTGCAGCAGCACCAGACCCCACCATACAACAACAACAGGACCACCAACAAAACGATGTAGGTGCTTCATCCTCGCACAATAACAACAAGAAGAAGAAGCGGGCGCGTAAGCTCAAGCAACCGCGCACCGTGGACATGCCGCGCGTGCTCGCCGAGATGCTGCGCGAACCAAAGCAGCCGTTGCTGCACCGCGTCGTGCGCATCATCGGCCCCAAAGAAGCGTGGGACTTGCTTAAGGAGACGCTGCGTGTCGAGCAGCAGGGTGGATTGGAGGTGAACGCGTATCGAAGCGGCGTGCCGGACAAGTTTCTGGTCGAGGACGAGCAGACCCAGGAGAAGAAGCCCCGCAAGCGCACGACCGGCGGTATTTACTTCACGCTTCTGAGAGACAAAGTGCCCAAGGAAACGTATCGAGAGATCTACGAGGTCGAGAACAAGAAGAAGAAAGAGGCGCGCAACCGCATCAAGTACCAGAAGAAGCAGCGCTTTGACAACGAGATCTCGCAGCTCGGCTTTGACGTGCTCAACATTGAACCCGAGACTGCAGTAGACCGATCGTCAGCGCCAGCAAGCAGCACTGGTAGCGGCTCTTTAGCCTTCCAGAGCAGTTATGGGACTGCAGAAGAGTACGAAGATGGCGAGCAGGAAGAGGGCGAAGTGGAAGAAATGGTACTTGCCTGAGTGAACAACTCCCAAGCACCAGCCGCACAAAGGGGTATTCATTCACTCTGCGTGCGCTTTTTTACTTCCCTCTGCGCTCATCTAACGCCTCCTCTTTTAAGACACACCAATCCTACCAAAACCACAAAGCGTACGTGCCCAACACATATTGCGTTTCTCGAGATGACAATGCTGGTTTTTGTATGCTTGTAACTAGCAACTGTGGTGCGATGTTGCTGTAACAGCAGATGGGCATTTATTGGGTCTCTTTCTCTTTGAAAAGGTGTCTCTATTTTGCTCTCTCTCCAATCTGCTCTTGTCACACATGCAGGGCATCAAATCGATTCTTCCAGTGAAGATCTCAAGTTGGCGATCGCGCATTGATGGCGTGGCCTCCTATGGTGATGAGGGAGGGACAGATCTTGTCGTGTTGGGCTTCTTCTTCAAGTTGGGTTTGAGCTTGAAGCTTCCGTTAATTCCTGGTCTTTTCCAGAAACCTCGAGCAATTCTGGAGTTCCAAGCGGCGCTGGGCGATGCCTGACAACGTCGTGAAGATCAGCGAAGCCTACGCAATCAAGACACAAACACGTGGAAAGTTAGCGTCGCAGGAGTGGAGAGCTCGCACTTTCAAGGCTTTGTTTGCTTGGTAAGCTCGTACCAGTGGCGCAAACAACGCTGTCGTGCCGACAAAGTGGGCGATCTTGCGCACGAACGCCATGTAACTGCATGCACCCAAGAACATCCAGTCAGCCGACGAATGAAAAGCGTTAATCGCGTTTGAGGTTCAACCAGGTATCCAGTTCGAGTGACGCGCTCGCGCTCACCAGTTCCGGACGACAAGACTGCAGGACGACGATTTCGGAAACGATCCCGTGAGCGAGCTGATCGGGCTTGGGTTGTGCAATCACGTCGTTACGCCGGTACGAAGCAGAAGCAGCAGCGGCGTGATGAGAGCAGAGTCGCGCGACAGCGTTAGCAATGTGGGCGTTGGCGAGGAAAAGCGTGAGATCGAGCGGGAGGGGCGGCTCGCTTACCAGAGTGTTGTGTTACAGCAGCAGATTCCGATGCTTGCGCGGAGCCCCGAGTGGACGAGCGCAACAACTCCAAGCGGCACCAGCGCGCACGTGATGACGATGACCTAACGCCGGCAAAGTCGGCAACCATTACGCACGACAATTTCAAGCAGGGCACACTGAAGTTGAAGAGTGTGGTGCAGATTTGCTGAAAATGGAGCGTACCAGAGAGTGAGCACTCTTCTTGTATCGGAGCGTGATGACCAAGTGCAGCGCGAACGCGAGCAGGATCAGCAATTGCGGGAGGATCAGCACTGCGGTACGCCATGACACAACCGAGTTGCAATCCGAGGGACTCGTGACTTCCGCCACGAAATCCCAGCCGCAAGCGACACAGCTTATCTGCAGCAACAGCACAAGTGTTAAATCAATAAGCCAAGCTTTCGCCACCGAGCGACCTTGAAAAACAGAGATAAGCTGACAATCCGAGAAAGAAAGATGAGCACACGTACGAAGGCGCTGTTGAGCTGAGGAAGCAGCGCCTTGCGGATGAAAACCGAGCGCGAGTCGAAGGTGTCGGCGCGCAACACGCGACGCATAGTCGCCCACTCCATTTGCAAGAGTGAACGACAGATCTGAGAGCGATTTGTTGAGAACGAACACAGTAAGTAACAGTGATCGACCCAAGCACCTTTCATGTCAATGTGTTTGGTTATGTGAACCAATTTCAATCTTGTTTGCAACCAAAATTCATGTCCTTTCCTGAAGTTTGGCACAATCCAATCCAACAATGCGCAATGCAATACACAATTCACAATGCAGGTCATTGGATCCTGACTTGCTGAGCATCAGCTGCCACAGCGCCACATATTGCGTGTCATCAAGCAACTCAAACACTTGTTTCTCCATGCCATCCATCTATTTGACCACAAGCACCAACTACACAGCACCACCAGAACCACCAGAAAACTCGCAGCGCAAGAAAAGCAACAGCACCAACACATTTCTTCTAGCGTCACGCGCGTACTTCGTATCGACAGTCAGTTGTTGTTGTTCTAGCACCGGAATCGAAGAATCGAAGTAGAGAAAGAAGAATGCTGACACCACCTCAGTCCTCTTTGACGATGTGCACAGGTGATTGTGGAAACAACAGCGCTTTTCGTTGAATGATTTTGCGGCGCTCGCCAAGCCCGAGGTAAAGAACATGACAGCGGGAAGTGGGGTCTATGGACAATAAGCAACTTGCGACGACGCCGATCAAGAAGCTAAAAAAGAGCGCTCTGGTAAATGCAGCGGCCAATCGGAAGCTGCAGCGCTACGCGATTGAACAGGCTGCGGCATGAGAGAAAGCGAATCCGAGTTTGTCAGCAATGCACAATGCAATGCACAATGCAATGCACAATGCAATGCACAATGCAAAGCGCAGGTTTTTGGATCCTGAAGCGTCACTGGGCGATTGCTGAGACTTGTGAACCTAGAGATGGTGAGAAGTACCGTAGAACATAGAAGTTAATGTAACCTGCAACTGTACTGTAGTCCACACAAAGCAGAACCTGTTCTGGTGTCGACTTTGGGCGTCCTCCTCGCCTGTGCTCCGCAAGTGCAACATTGCGTATCACCAAGCAACTCAAGCTAGCACAAAGCTCCATTCCGTCCGCGCCATCCATTTATTGCTTCCTGACCTCATGCCCACAGACACCACCAGCAGAATGCAACTCGCACCGGCAAAAAGCAAAATACCCTCCCGTCTATCACGTCACACAGGTCAGTTGTTTCTGCACCGGAAATCCAAGCAGCAAACAGAAAAGAGAACCAACTGACAGCCACCAACTTGCCTATGTGCTCGAGTGCATTTAACGCACGCCGTCAAGCTATTATTTGCGAAGCATTTTTCTCTTTTTTTCATGAGACTCTTGTCTCTTTTTCTCCATGAGGGGGTTGAACGTGGCATGGAAACGCAGCGCAAAAGTCAAGAAGATATCTGAAATGGGATCGATCGATTGGGAGGCGGCGACGACGGCGCGTCGGCGTCCTCGTGGGTGTGGTCGTGCGTGTTCTTGTGGCTGTGCGAGTGAACGTGTCATGTGTTTGCTTTGCTTGAACGACAAAGATTTCTTGTCAAGCTGAACACCAACCAACAACCTTTGGGACTTCAACATCCGTTAGCACGAAGCCAGAAAACTGACGAATTGGACGTTGACACATTCAGCGTGTTGCTCATTTGGCGCAGGGCAAAACTGACCCACCAAATGCAGCAACGAACAAACAACACAAAGGTACAAGCAAACCCAACAACGACAGTATTGGTGTTGGGTCAAAATCCGCGACATTGACACATTGATGGCTCTGCCATTCATTTTTTTCGCCAAAACACTCATGCCGCGTCATCCTGCGAATAATGCTGACGGCGCTCTTTCTTCTTCGTGTGAACCCAACAGCAGCCAAACGGTCACAGTCAACATCAGTTTGCAAACCCTAACCGCTGTGCTCGCTTCCTCAATTTTATCCCCAATTTTGCCAACAAATCCCTGTTGATTGGTCTGATTTTGGACGATTTGTCGAAGGTTTCGGAAGGAAAAACTGACCCGCCCAGTCGGTTTGTCGGATGGTGTGACAAATTTTGTGTGGTGCTGTCGGAAATCCGACGGATTTGCTAGGCACCACACCAAATAAACCGAAAGTGGTACGCTGTACCAGTTGCGGCTTCTTCCGGCGGGCGGATTCGGCGGACAACTTCCACCAAACTGTCCGCTTGTCCGCCTTTGACAGCAAGCTCGACGCAGTTTTCACGCGCTTTATGAGCGTTTTCTATTTTAATAGCTCGCTATGCGTAAACACAAACCTAATGCCAAATATACTGGATTTAGAAGCAAAAATGGCTACTGATCAGTTGATCTTGCAAAAACACATTGTATTGTCGACACTGTGGCTATCGCGTGCGATTTACTGAGGCTTGGTCTGCGATTCTCCAAAAAGAACTTGTTCTTCCCAGTCAGTCTTTCACTCACCCGCCCGAGCCACAACACAAAACAAACACCAGCAAACAAGCCCAGCCGGATGCCAAGAGACTGAAAATTGGAACTTGAACTTCCGTGGCGAAGAGAGCGCAGAGGCGATCAACAGGTACAGTACGTACTGTAAACCCTCGAGCGCCAGCCCCATCCTCCTCCTTCTTTCCAGCGTCATTCCCCCCTTTCCAGACCCCCCCAAGCGTCTATTGGCCGGCACTATTTAAAAGAGCGAGCCCCCAGTGTCTGCCTGCCTGCGACTTGCGAGACTGCCAGACGTGCTCTGCCTCCCTGTGTGTGAGTTCTTGTTCTCGATAATTCCCCCAACCCAAGCAAGCGCATACCACATAACCCGACTTGCGCGCGCGTGAAAGAGAGACCGCGGTGGCTGCGTCCCACACAACAACACAAGGCAAACAAGCGGTCGAACAAGCAAACAAGACAAAACAAACCAGGCAATATTGTTGCGTGATCACTAAATCAACAACGATCAATCATGATGGATCTCAAAACTCACACCAAGTGGCTGAACACCGGCGGCAGCGGCGATGAGGATGTGAAGATGCTGCTTGAGGACCTGGACAACGACGCCGAGGACGAAACCACCAAGCTCGCGCTCAGCCTCGAGGCGGACGCCAGCACAATGGTGATGATGATGCTGCTTCCCGGCGTGAACGGCGTGGACCCCGCGTCCGCCACGACCCCGGCATCCTACTCGGAGGAAGAACAGCAGCGCGAGCATGTCTACGATGACCAGGAGAGTCCCGACTTCAACGATGACGACGACTTTAACGAGGAGCTCTGGACCACGGCGGCGAACGTGCCGTTCGACGACCTCATCGACGTCGACGAGGAGCCACTCGCGCTCGACGACAATGGCGGCGCGAGTGACGACTGCGGTGACGACATGATGCTCCTGCACGACGACGGGGATGCAGAGGACACGGCGGCGTTCACGGCCTCGGCCACGTCGGTGGTCGGTCAGTTGTTCGGCGAGGCGATCGCCCCGTTCACCGAGACGATTGGGGCATCATCAGCACGAATAGTAGGAGGAGCGACAGGACCAGCAGCAGCAGTAGCGGTAGCAGATGTGAAGAAGCGTCGCGGCCGCAAGCCGTCGCTCAAGCCCAAGAAAGAGCCGAAGAAGCCCAAGCGTCCACCGCCGTCGCCCACAAAGGCGCGTTTGCGCAACTACGAGCGCCGCAGCCGCACCAAGCGCGAGGTATGTTCTGGCTCATATGCGTGCTGAATGTGCTGTTTTGTGTGGTTTATAACAAAGGTTCTGATGGTAGACTGTGTGATTTTGTGTTATATGCGACTGTAATGTAGCATACGATGCTGTCGATGAAAGACGTGGTGGGCAACCTCGAGACGCAGATCACGGCGTTCTGCAAGAAGCAGAACTTTGACTCGGAGAAGCAGCAGCAGATCTGCGACATGGCGCTCCAGGCCATCACGCTCAACCACCAGAACTACTACCTGCGCAAAGCCATCGATGACCACCGGTTCTTCCACTCTATGATCCAGCTCGAGTACGAGCACGTACGTTGCTGTTATTGTTGTTGTTGTAGTTCTTGTTCTTGGGCTCTGTGGTTGTTCTTGTTTACCCTACAGGCTTTGTATTCTGTAAGTACCATACTGACACTGTGTTCAATATCTTTGTTATATATGTCCCTATGGGAACCCAACAGCGCGAAGCTTCGCCGATCTCAGCCTCAGACTTCTCGACGCCCCCTTCGTGGCACCCGCTGGAAGAGGAGGCATGCTTCGGGTTCATCCGCGAGAGCTACCAGGAGATCGAGAACTTCTCCAACAGCGAGGACTTTGTGTCGAGCGGGCTCGAGATCTGCGGCTGGCGCGAGAAGCGCAAGCTCTGCGGCAAGAGCGTCAAGTTCCAGTTCAACAAGCGCTTCGCCAAGGACTGCAGCGAGGACCTTGCGCAGCGCAGCTGGGAGATGCGCGCCGTGCAGGACCAGGTCACGCGGTACTTTGGTCCGTTCCTCAACGTGCAGGTCGAAGTGATCCAGCGACTTGCGGCCGACGTGGTGGTCGTGCGCCGCAAGATCACGCACACGCAGGACAACTGGGTGCACCACACGATCTACCTGCTCTTCCGCACGAAGACCCCCGACGGCCACTTGGTGTGCATCCGCGATATGAACCCCGAGGAGACGCGCGATATGAACCAGTTTGTCGAGTCGACATCGCCTGCGAGCTGCGTGATCTGGTCCAACTGCTTCATCTGGTGGAAGTTTACCACGTTACCAGTGACGGAGGATGAGCCGCGCGGCTTTGAGGTCGAGTATGGCGGCTCGTTGTCGTCGGCCACGTCCGCGGACGCCGCGTTCTGGATGCGCGAAGTGCTGCTGCTCGCGCTGCGGTGGGAGAATCTCGTCGTTGGGCCGTTACTGACGCTTTAATTTGAAGATGCGGAGGGAGAAGAGACCAGGGACAAGGCGATTGCAGTTGGGGGAGCCACAGTTGGCTCTTTTGTTGGTGCTTGGGTGTTACTGTGATGCGAGCAGTGACCTGTGCAGTCGTGTGAACCTGGCCTGACTGGTCGGACAGTCGTGCGTGGTGTTAAGGCGGTTATTGTGACTCGGGACAAATGGAGCCGAGCTGGCGCGATGTGAAGCAGTACGTACGATGGTTCCAAGAAGCTCCTGGATCCCCAAGCTCCACTGCGGCTACAGATGCTTCTTCTGCATCTACGTATTGGTCAGAGATCGAAGGTGGCGACGTGCGAGAACGGCGAGCGAGCGTGGTGCGCAATTGCGTGTGCGGGATGCTCTGCGCACTGGTGGTAGTCGCCGTGAGCGTGTGTTTTGGTTCAGCCCTGTTTGGTGCGTCGAATTCGTCAAGGCACATGGAGAGGGTTCTGCAGCGCGTGAAAGAGGCGTCAGTAGTGGAGTTTACAGTCGCATTCAAGTCCCAGATGAGATTCAGTCTTCAACATCGGCAGCATCAGCATCGCAAGAGTCAAGGTTTACCTCGAGAGACCAAATTTTACGACCCCAGTGTACTGAACGTGAGCGGACGCTTGTTTCCAAGAGTGTCGGAAGACTCGGGTCGGCTGCGCTTTGATGGGTTGGTGAACATTACTACAAACGCAAGCCAGGTCCACGAGCTGGTGCTCGCCAACCATCGCGGATATCGCACGATCCGCGAGCTGCAGTCGAGGAAGATTGTAAGCGAGAGCTGTCTCGGTACACAGGATATCCCGCCACTGCACGCGCTTGAGGCGATTCCTGGCTCGGCGTTCCTCGCGGACGAGTTCACGGCGTTCGGTGTGAACTGCTCGATGGGGAATCCGATTGAGATGTTGTTTGTGGACGTGCCGTTCGTGTTTTGCGCTGCCGGTGTCGAATATGAGCAGCCCATTGTTTCCCAGCCAGAAGACCAGTCATTAAAGTCGTTGCGCGGTGCCCATGAAGTGATGGATTCCAGGACATTGATGTTCTATGGGGAACGCGCGACGCTCCGAGCGAATTTGATCAACAGCAACAAGACGATGAAGATGAGCCGGGCGTTGTGGTTTGAAGACGGCAGTAGCAGCGGCGAGGGCGACCACGGAGAAGACCAGCTGGAAGCGAACTCTACTGCGACGTGGAAGCAGAAAGCCGAGAGCATGCCCGTGTCGTGCAAGTACCTGGAAGCGCCGCTGTCCTCTGGGCAAGCGAAACGGAGCTTTCTCTACCAGCTGCTCCCGTCGCGCTGATGGATGATGGTTGTGTTTTTTAATCTATTTGATAGTAGTATCTAGTTGTGTCGTTTTGCCTTTTGGGTGCCGTGAAGAAAGCAATAAGCAGGAAAGTAGGTTGTGCACGCTTATGGTAGGAGTCTTTATTTGAAGTATGTATTTGATTGGCAATGTATGATCAGCAAGGGTTGTAAACGATGTCTTAGTGTGGCTCGATGTTGCCATGGCCTTCACCTCGTTTGCTCTGATTGCGCTGCATCGGCCCAGAGTTCGAGGTAGTACTCGCCACGCTCTTGGGCGATTGCGCGAAGTATCCCAAGATCCGTCAACAAATGTGGTTTGTGTTCCGCCAGCCCAGTCGAGAGTCTCGAGATTCCCGGCCTTCTCCGCTTGGAGGGCAAATGCCTCTTTCGAACAATCAACCCTCAGCCCGGCTCTGATGCAGAAACCCGAGTATTTCGAGGTCGCAGGCGTGGTCTATCACTGTTTTCGTGCAGCCTTCGCTCCGATTGTCATGCAGAAACTTGACAATTTCGAGTTCG
>JALBZD010000855.1:0-15138 GCA_038050675.1 Globisporangium cylindrosporum
CGTCGTCAGCTGGGGTGACCGTTGTGGCGTTGCCGGCAAGCCAGGCGTGTACGCTCGTGTGTCGAGCGCGCTCGCGTGGATCCAGTCGGTAGCGCCAGGCGTCACCATCGTCTAAGCGCCAGTATAGGAGTACGATGTGCAAACTAAGAAGACGTCCGAGATGTTGGCTACCGGAGTACGTGAATGGTCAGAACAACGGCGGGCGATCAAATTCACACTCAAGAATGCCCTCTGTTGGGGTGTACGAGTCTGTGTACGAAATATAATTTGATGTCTGAGTATTCAAATTTCATGCTTCGTTGTGTTGGCTTTGAGTCTGGGGTTTGCAGGCGCTCGCTCAAGCATGGCTACTAAAAGACTGATTTGCTTGGTCCTGTAGCATCAGAGTACCCGGTGAGCTCTGAAGTTCATCAACCACGTCCCAGGCAGATGTTTAAATACTGCACTAGGCAGAAAAGTGTTGGGAATCCACGTCGATTGTAGATCGCTTCTCAAGAGACTCGTGCTGGGCAAATTAAGTGTCTTATATAAATGATTTCGCCGCGAGAGGAGTTGAGATGTTGTGGGTTGTCGATTCACCCGGTGGTCGAAACAAGAGTTTGAGTTTCGCAGAACGAACCACTGTAGTCACGCAACTCGCTTTTGGCAAAGAATGTGTCTCTGACAGAACTGATGTTTCATCCATTCCACCTTGCTCTTGATATTTATTTTCTAGCTCCAGATCGTAACTTATTGGATGCTTGTATGATCCGCTCCACCGCCGCTATTACCGTGGTCGTTCATCACGCCATCACATGCGCTCACGGCGGCACACGACTCTGACAGCACCAGCAACGTTACCGTGGTGACGCACTTCCTCAGCGGTTCGTAACGTTGGCGTTGTCAACACCGCCTTAATGTGCGCTGGCGGTGCCCGCAACCACAACTCGTACCAGAGCGACTCCATATGAGCTTCCGAGCGTGTGAACGCTGTACAAAATATGTTTGATGTTCGAGTACCTTTCATTCAGCGTGAACGCCTGTGTATCCATCTCTGCTGGTAGTTGTGTGTGTGGACAACATGACTCCGAGATAGTTCACAGCCTCAGTCAGATCCATATCCTCACTATGGAGCAAGGAGCGCGCCCGTTCACGATTCCGCCCTCACAATTACTTTATATACCTCCCGCTCTTTTTTGGAGCGCAGTACAAAATTCGTAACGAATCTGAGGCCATGCTCCCCGAGTTTGGCTGGCTAGGAAGGCTCTTAGAATATATTCCACGCCATGCATTCACATACCCACAGCATCAGTTTCATTTTGACGTCTTCTCATTCACTCATTCTCACAAAAGCTCAGTGAACTCTTGCGCGTGTGCCCAACAAACTTTACAAACTTCGCTCTCTCGAAGACATATTTTCTCTCACTTCCTGTATCCTGCTTCTTCGCTCTTTGCAGCAGCAATGCTAGCAAAGCCTTCGTACACTCGACGCCTCGAAAGTGCGGTACTTGGAGGATCATTTCAAGAACGACCGCGGCCAGAACCTCTTCTACTGCGCGTTCTTCCCTGCTACCGATGATGCTGTGAATGGCAGCGCGAACCAACCACGCGGTGTGATGATCTTCCTCCACGGCATCGGCGAGCACTCGTATCGGTTTACGCACGTGTACGAGCACCTGTGCACCAACAGCTACGGCGTGATCGTCTACGACATGGCCGCGCACGGCAGGAGCGACTGCGAGCGCGAGCGCGTCCGCGGCCACACCGACAAGTTCCAGCACTTTTTCAATGACACGAACCAATTTGTGAGCGTCGCGAAGGAAAGGCTCATCCCGCAGATGCTGGCTCAAGCTCAGTCGACAACAGATAATGCAGTTCCTCTGATCTTCATGGGGATCTCGTTCGGCACGCTCGTGGGGCTGCACACGATCCTGTCGGGCGTGCACCAGTTCAGCGCGGTGGTACTCGCGTCGCCTGCTATCTCGGTCGAGTTCACGGTCGTGCTATGATTGATGTCGCTCGTCAGCAAGTTGTTGTCAAAGATGACTCCGACTGCGAAGATCGTGCCAGGCGTCAACGTGGAAGGTGCGTGTCTCAGTAGAGCCCTTTCATGTATGACTTGACTGTCTAGCAAGGACTTACCGCGAGCTTACTTTGAATGACCTTCTATGGATTCTAGGTCTAAGCCGAGACCCAGTGTTCCTCCAAGACTACCTGAGTGGTCCGCTGAACGTGGCCAGTAAGCTCACGGTACGCATGGGCGAGCAGGCCGGCGCACAGCCACCTGTCGACAACTAACAACGTCGCGGAATACTGGGGTCTCATCAACGGGCTGCAGTACGCACAGGCTCGCAACTGTGTGCCTCTGCACGTTGTAGGCGACAGTGCGATGATAATCAAGCAGCAGCAAAGCCACCATCCACCAAAAACGCGAAGCTAGTCAAGCTATACCATCGGTCTAAACGGCTAGCTGACACGATGTGCATACGAAGTTGGAAACACCATTACCGTGCGCACAACAAAATGGCCGACCTAGTAGCCAACCATGCCATGAACACCAAGTCCTCAGCACAATACGCGTTCCCAACAACACGCTCCACAGGCAGCGAAACTGAACAGCTCATGAGCAAAGATGTGACGCACTGGTTTGGCAGATTCGGTGATGGAACATCCTGGCTCGGAGCGACCGACTTCGACCTCCTGACCAACATTCGGGTGTACTTGCAGCCGGATCACCTGGACAGACAGACGTAGGCGCCTGCGGCACCCACGTCTGCTTGTCATCACCGTGCGGATGCCCATAGCGTCTTGCACACCAATTCACTTCGAGTCGAAGCTGCGAAAGCAGTGTAGCTAGAAGAATGGATATTCTTGTTCGCGTAGCGTAACATAATATACCTCACCTTAACTAAAAAAAATGGGCAAGCAGACGCTGGCGGCGATGAAGGTGCTCAAGCGCGGCCGCCGATGTGAACAGAAGGACAGCGCGTTCTGTGTGCTGCCGTTCCTTATTGTGGAGGGCTCGACGGACAAAATGATCAGCATCCCGATGGCGCGAGCGTTCTTCGAGCGCATCGACAACAAGGACAAGGAGCTCAAGGAGTTTGACGGACTCGCCCACTGCATCTTCAATGAGCCAGAGAAGCAGCAGGTGCTCGATCACATCACACAGTGGCTGGCGACCTGATTTCCAACAATTTGAGGCAAGTACCAAAGATTGAAGGAACCACTCAAACATCAAATATATTTTGTACGTACACAATCGGTTGGAAAAGTGACAAAACCTCCTACACGATGTGTTGCAGTGCGCCTATGAGCTAGGTGTAAGGTAAGGCCCAATGCTTAAACGACAGTGACGTTTGGCGCGACGGACTTGATCCACGCGAGCGCGCTCGACACGCGCGAGTATACGCCTGGCTTTCCAGCAAGACCGCAGCCCTCGCCCCAGCTGACCACGCCCGTGAGCACGTCCGTGCCGTTCTTGCTGATGATGAGCGGACCGCCCGAGTCGCCCTGGCACGAGTCCTTGTTTAGGAGACCGCCGGCGCACACCATGGTCGCGTCAACCACGCCGGTATTGACGACTGCAGGCGCGCACACGGCGTTGCTGACGATGTTGACGTCCACGCTGAGAAGCTCACGGGACGACGGGCCGCCACGGGAGGTGGCGCCCCAGCCGATGACGGTGGTCTTGGCGCCGGCGACGAAGTCTGAGCCGTCAGCCGAAGTGATGGCGATTGGTGGGTACTTGGAAGGGGTGGCGAGCTCCAAGATGAGAAAATCGTTGGAGCTTTCGTTCGGCGATTCGTAGTTTGGGTGCACGGTCTCTTTCACGACGCGGATGCGCTCACCGTCGGTCGAGCCCGTGCGGAAGTGGGTGCCAACAGCAACGTAGCCGATGCCACCGGCGCAGTGGGCCGCCGACAGCACCTGCGTTGGCGTGATGAGCGAGCCACCGCAGAAGCTACCGCCAGCGGCGCTCGAGCGGAGACCCGAGGTGTAGGTCTTGGTTCCCGATGGCACAACAGTTCCGCTGAGGATCAAAGGCGCGTCGTTGACCTGAGCGTTGGCCGAGGCGGCGAGGAGGACGGTGGTGGCGGCGAGGGTGGCGGCGATCTTCATGGTGCGGAGGCTTGGGAAGCTTGGGTTTGATGTGGGGTGAAGGAAGCAAAAGCTGGAATGAGAAGGGCTGTTAAATTATTTTTTAAAATCAGCATCGCGCCTTAAGATGGCACGCTTTGAGAAGGGGTGGTGGAGGTGGTGGATTGTTGTAGCAAGGCAGGGATCAGATGTGATGTCCATCCTGCACTCGCCTTCAATTTCGAGTCCAATGCAGTACTCTGGGTTCCAACGCAAGGTCTGTTGGCTAGTCTCGCAGACCAAGAAGAATTGTCGGTAGCCAGTAAACTCATCCAAGGCTTTACAGTCGCCCACTACGCATTCATTAGCAGGGTTTTGTCTGTCGATGATGCCCAAACCAGCCGTACTCAGATCCCGCTGTCTGGGAATTGTCGCGAGCCCCAGTTTCTGTACCAGCGTTGTCCACAAATCTCTTTTTCGTGCGCGCATTTTGTGACGAGCAAAGAAATGACCTCTTGCCTCTTGCGAGACTGGTTGGGTTCGAACGATACAAGTGGGTAGTGATGAAGAAGAGGTAGAGAGACGCATCCCCTCGAAATCAACAAGGAGCGTCAATAGCTTTTAGTTTCCTAGCTGCACTTTGGGTAAATATTGTGCCAAGCGCGGTGATCGAGGCGTAGTGTACCCGTGTGTTTGTTAAAGCATCCCTGCCGCACGCACCCGTTGCGTTGTATCGAGGAAATTCGCATCGGCGATGCAAGCAAAGTCTCACTGCAGTCAATGTCAGTACAATTCCGCCACATTATCGAAGCCCCGTACACGTACCGATCTACCCACCGCTGCTAATACAACTGACTCTTGTCAGAATATCTCTCGAAAAGTGGTCGTCAGTCGTGGAGGTTGTCGAAAGGTTGAAGCCAAGATATGATTCGTAGGTGGGTGAGCGTCAGGATCCGATCCGATCTGATCCGGGCGTCCATCTCACACTCACAATCGAGACTGTATCGATGACGATGAGGTGTGAAGCATTGCGAAGTGCAAATCGTGTACACACTCATTCGTATGCATACATCGATCCCTGTATGCGAGACACTGTGAACCTCAGCAACTTCGTATGTTAATACATCTGCTGTCGTGGAGTATATCGATTGTCGGATTACTAAAGCAATATTGCCGGGTGTAATTCGGGCTTAGAAGGTGTATTAGCCTGGCAAATTGCTGGGAGCTCTGGAATCAAATAAAAAGTCTCCATCGGACAAAACTGATACTTCGATTCCGAGTATCGAATCCCACCTGTGGATGAGACGGGCGCAAACCTGACTCCAGATCACACATGTGCCACGGCTATGTGGCGCGCGTCAACATGATCAGCACAGTTAGCGTATCTTGCAATCGAAGTCGGCTGCCCTTTCTTATACCCACGCAACTGAGAAAGATGGGGATGATCTGAGAATCCCAAGTTCGAGCAGAATCAGATTTGGCTATAGCGGCATCCAGGAAACAACCTACCTTCTACATACTACGCGCGCTAGATAGTCTCTCAAATCGCCACCTCATTTGTGATGGAGCCTGACGGAAGGACCCGGTGAAGTCTCTCTCTTTTTGCAGAAAGGCTCTATGTGCGTCACTTGAAATGCAACAAACCTATCATTCAAACTTAGCGCAACACAGCAAAGGAAATACTCAAAACATCAATTATATTTCGTATACACGAACTCGTCCAACAGACTCGTGAGTGTGCTTGTTCGCCTAGCACTGTACTCAAGTTTTTGAGACCCGAGAGTCAACGTTTTCGGCAATTGCTCAATTTCGACACAAGCACGACTAGACGGCGCTTAGACGATGGTGACGCCTGGCGCTACCGACTGGATCCACGCGAGCGCGCTCGACACACGAGCGTACACGCCTGGCTTGCCGGCAACGCCACAACGGTCACCCCAGCTGACGACGCCCGTAAGCACGTCCGTGCCGTTCTTCTTGATGATGAGCGGACCGCCCGAGTCACCCTGGCACGAGTCCTTGTTTAGGAGACCTCCAGCGCACAGCATCGTGGCATCGACTGGAGCGACGTTGACGAGGGCTGCCGCACACACGGCAGTGTTCACGATGCCGACGTCCACGCTCAGTAGCTCACGGGATGCGACACCGCCCGATGTGGTGGTGCCCCAACCAATCACAGTCGTGTTGGCGCCGACGACAAAGTCCGAGCCATCCGCGGAGGTAAGCGGGATTGGTGGGTACTTGCTAGCGGTCGCGAGCTCCAGGATGAGGAAGTCGTTCTTGTAGACGCTGGCGACGTTCTGCGGGTGCTTAGTAATCTTCGTCACAGCGATACGCTCTCCGTCAGTCGATCCGCTGTTGAAGTGCGTGCCGATAGCTGCGTAGCTGATGGTGCGAGCTGTGCAGTGAGCCGCCGTGAGCACGTGCTTTGGCGTGATGAGCGAGCCGCCGCAGAAGCTGGCACCGGTAGCAGTGGTACGAAGGTTGACGGTGTAGGTCTTGGTACCGGTTGGCACAACAGTGCCGCCGAGAATGAGCGGTGAGTCGTTGACCTGGGCGTCAGTCGAGACGGCAAGCAGCACGGCAGCGGCGGTGAGGATGGCAGCGATCTTCATGGTAGAGATTGGAGGTTTGAAGCCGGGCCTGATGTGAGCTCGAGGAAGTAAAAGCTGGAATGAGCTGAGCTGTCGAGGTGGGAAAGCTGTGGGAACGTCGTTTGGTTTGGTGGCTGTGACTGCCGCTCTCCTCTTCGTCTCACTAGGGCCAATCGGAAGGTGTACGAAGACTGCGAAGGAAAATCGAGATTACGGTACACAAGCATTGTGTGGGTGAGCTGTGGACGGAGGGGGTGTACATACAAAGTTGGAGTACCGTTGCCAGATGCAGGCGTACCAACCGACGGTGCGTTTAGATTTGCAAGGAGACGCAAGAGTCAAAGACCCTCCCTCCTCCACCGTCGGCCGTTTTCGGGAGATGGTTTATTCTTAGATCCGGGTGGCGATGCGAACCCGGTCCCAGGCTCTATTTTGTCCAGCTTACCCACAGTTTCACCTTCAAATCTTGCTTTAATTCGTCGTTCGCGACTAGTGGGACTAGTAATTAGCAGAGTGCTGTTAACGAGCTTTAGCAAAATAATACTGAGTCTACTGAAGTCTGTATCGTTCCTGCGTACCGGTGATAGTGACGAAAACGAAGAAATCGGTGGTCCTGGAGGTGATTCGACCAAACTCGTCGGATACTAAAGCAAAGACGAAAAAGAATCATCCACGCTAATGTCGTCGTATCATGTCAGAAATGAAGAATCCATCACTATACCTGCTTGTTGCTGCATTCGCTCGGTTGCTGGTCTATTTTACAAGGGCTAGACTTTCAGTGGGGTGCTTCATGAGAAGCAAATGATGAGGCATTCGAAATATCAGGGCGAACATGAGCGCATGGATCCGATATCATGTCCCCCTGTCCATAAGAACGGCGCGACTGTAAGATGATTACACACATGTGTCGAGACTCCAGCCCTTAGCATCACGGACTCGAAAGTGTGAGACTAATATCATTCACGCTCGCAAGGGTAAGCTCAATATACAGAGGAAAATTGTTTGGTTGTCTTTAGCATATTTACAAGTTTCGGATGCATGAGTAATTAATTCAGCGCAACAACAAAAGGTAAAGGGAAAGCATTGGGCACTGAAGTAAATTGAAACAAACGTTGATTCACTTCCTTCTGACTGGAGCCTCAAGTTTAGGTGAGGAGGGTGTGCAAAGTCAGCAGCTGGCTGACTATTAATAATGTTAATTCCTTGTGTCACGTTTATAGCCCGAGTCAGCAGTGGGAAGCCAAGCGATCTTGCAAATCTGAGTCAACCAATTGCTCTTTCTTTCACAGCAACGGGAAGGAAAGGGATCTGGGAATTACGAGGCAGAGTACAGTCAAATGTGTTTGTAGTGGTATAAGATCCTGCCACTATTGCCGACCTCACTATGTAAGAGCGTTCTGGAGGCTTCTACTTCTTGTTCAACTCTTTTTTCAACCTGCATGTGCCAACTAGCCAGTCTACGTATACAAGGGTTGCTAATGAAGCGAGTGGGCAATTCACATCGTGCAGTCACTACGAGGTCTAGAAACCCCCCAAGTTTGGAACGAAAGTTCAGATTTACAATTCAGTCACATAAGTTCAACAAACCCAGCTACAACAAAATAACAGCAGTGAATACATTTTCCTAGTACGATATTATAGTGTTGAGCATCCTTCTGGGTAGGAAAACTAGTACAGTACAATGTTCTACCCTGGCGTCATTCGGAACCGATTTAGCGCACTCTTGATTCTCGGTACACAGCAGGTAGAAGCTGAGCCGATAATTCACGGAGGGTAACGCCTAGTGTAAAAAACTAGAACCGTGCGAGATTCCTCTTCACGAGAGTGTACATGCTTGGTTTCCCAGCGAGGCTACATTAATCCTCCTCAGATGACAACACCGGTCAATATTTCCGTGCCGATCTCGCGAATGACGATCAGATCACAACTGTCACCCTGACACAAATCACAGGCACAACCCCCGCTGCTGTCGACGGCGGTAACATTGGCGTAGCTGGTAATTCGCACGTTTAAAGCACAGCAACTTTGCGTTGGGGCTGGTTGGCTCTGTCGACTCCGATAGTATTTGGTTGAGGTGCAGGGGAGGGGAGTGCTGTAGTGTATAGTTCTCATCCATAAACTTATTAACAGTAGCCTTGGAGACTTTTGTACTTTTGGTGGCCCTCTGATCCCCGACAGCATCCAATTTAACTTGGCTTACCGCCAGCGGCAATCAGAGAATCACCAACAATCACATTCTCTATCACGTGTACCTGATCTGAGAACGAGCATTGTCCGTGTGGCTACTCTTAGGGAATGTAAATACTGTGTTGCGTTTTCACCACTAGCAGTTCACTGAGCTACCCGCTAACGTTTTGTCTTCATCACCACCACCCACTCCAACGTGTCATCTTCGCTGACAAATGCAAAATACACAAGCAGAACTTAGCATCCCTTCGCATTCCAGCTTTTACTTCCTCGAGCTCACATCAAACCAAACCTCCCAGTCTTAGTCTCCGCCATGAGCATCGCTGCCGCTCTCGTCGCTGCCACCGTGCTGCTCGCCGCCTCGGCCAATACCCAAGTCAACGACTCGCCTTTGATTCGCAGTGGGGCCGTCGTGGTTCGTGGCATCAATACCTACACAACTACCTGGGCGAGTGAAGACAACACTCACCATGCGCTTCTTTTACATCCTGCTCCACATTCTGTGTGGGTGCGTTTTTCGATCGCTCTGGCTGATGAGGAATCTCCACATTTATCAGCGGACGCAGCCTTCGGCCGAAGATATTCGGAGTCAAATTCGAGCGCTCTTCAGCCTGCACGTTCGCTTGACACATGATCGCTTGACGGCATCAACGGCGAAAAAATGCAATCCGTAATTGCTAACGATTCAACCACTTTGACGAAGTAGTAATCAGCTCGATGATGTAGTCCTTGCCGCATGCCATCCCGCTCTCAATGTACATCTTCTTGATGCTCTCACTGACTACAACATCCATTGCGCGCTGGAACGCCAAAGCAACGGTGACAAATGCATAGATGTACGTCGGGTCGGCTTGAGCAACATTGTTCAAGTTGAACCGCTTCCACACTTTGAAAGGCACGAGCCGCTGTGTCGCGCTAGCCCACGTACGCACAAAGTCGATCAGGTGCGGGTAGCTCTCACGCAGGTATGTCGGCGACGTCACTGTGGCCTCTTGGTTAGCCCAAGTACCACAGAACATCTGCCCGTCTTCGCGTTGTACCCGTCAATATCGAAAACCTTCATCGACGCGATCGTCACTCTCATCGCAGAACCGCTGCTCATTTTAGCAACAGGAAACTCTGCAAGCACCTGTTTTGGTTCTCCATTTCGGAGCCGCTTTGTCCGTTTGGCTACTAGCAGTGAAACTGCAGCAGTATGTGACTCCGAAGGTGTGACAAATCCACTGTCCTTCGACTCTCTTGAAGATCCTCCCTCTTCGCTCCCCTCAGAGCTGTCAACTAGACCGGGGTCGTCGACACCGCCATGCTGCGAGCCGGTGGCGCTCTCAACCTTGTGGGTAAGCTAGGCGTGCACGCTCGCGTGGATCAAGTCCGTCACGCCAGACATTACGATGATTTAAGCGACTAATATTACCATTCTGACTGCAGTTGAACTTGAGGTTGGCGTGAAGTCAAATTGGCGATAGAGATTTGCACGTAAATTGTCTGATTATTACTACGGTTACTTGTGCAAATGTGCGACTACATTATTTGCAAACGATCGAGATCACTGGATGCCGAACGCTATACAAAGAATTATTTGAGGGCATTCATATCAAGAGGGCGGTTATATACATTTCTATACAGCCTAGTAGAGGATGGTGAATGCGAGAAATGATACTCGTATACCACTCAAGTCTCTCAGTAACAACACTCTGCTTTCACAGCCTAACGCCACGTTTGGGTGAGAAGTGGGAGGTCAAAGGACTTCGTTTATGATGTACGTCAGCATCGTGGACGCCCATGACTGGGTGGGCTGTTTGTGCAATCGCCAGCAATCTGAGTCGGCTGCTCTTTTTTCCTCACACCGAAAGGTTGGGATGTGTCCATTTGCCCGAAAGGGGTTGAAATTTCTTCTGTGTGTGTGTAGGTGCGTCATCAAGCAAAAAGTACGCACAATTTGGTACAGTGAAATTCGTTTATAGTGGCATACGTTGGCTGTGGATATGGTTAGATGCAGGTATACCCATATAAGATGTTTTTCAAATCTCCTACACGAGGCATCCGATTTGTCACCACCACGCTAATTCTTTTGTATGGGCTCTCGTCGCTGGTTGATCTTCTTCAGTGTCTTTCGATTGGATATGATCCCGATCGACTAGCGTTCTCGCCGTTGCTACATAAGTAAATATGCATGGGTGTTTTACAATCATGGTAATGGCGTCATTGGACTTTAAAGAGCTGGGTGACCTTGGAGATGCCAGCCAGTAATGTACTAATAGTGGGACACAATTGCCATCATTTATGTTGCTTCGGGACTAGAATCCGCCCGCTGTACGTTATCAAGTCTCTCCTTCCGAATGACCCCACCGGATACTCGTCATGCAGCAACTACTGAAGGCATTAAGTAATATTACACTAATCCACATACACGATCAGCTTAGGCGAATTTATTGGTACCGTATACTAGAATTTAGTGCGTGGGCAAAGATCATTTTTTTATGACTGAGCAAGTATGCACAGTAAATGAAGCAAAGAAAACGCGTCACAAGCAAACTCTAAACGCGATTATGCTGCGTGAGGAATGTTCGAGGGATCTAGTCTGACGGTGGCCGAATCAGATCAGAGGAACTGGCTTGATCGACAGACAGAGCAGCGATACCTGTTCACAGTTGTCAGTTGTTTGACACGAAGGATCGAAAGAAAGATCCATTCGTCGGCAAGCAAGTGAATTAAGCATCAAACGCTTTTACGGTTGGGTGTTTGTTTCAATAGTCTCACTGCTGCGTTGACCAACACTAGTCCCCGTGGCACTTGACAAAGCTCCGATCTCTTTATCGCGTACGCCTATGAACGCATTAGGAGGGTGGCTTCTGCTACAACCAACCTTCCAAGTGTATGTCGAGGCAGCACACATTCAGTATAGCACTGCGTATAGTAGACACGATAACCAACGCTTGGTGTGTGCTCAATTGCCCTTCGTTTACTTCCTTCGCTGTTCAACTTTATAATGTAGACGTATGCTTTGCGTGGGAACCTCTCCAGTCTACGGTCACCAGAGAGCATACAGCAGACTGCAGCCGCACGCGACGTGTTTCCCACTGCAACTTAGTATAATCAGATCCGGACTCAAATCCCTCCAATACAACTGTCACTTCGTTTGGCGCACGGAGATGTGTTTCTTATCTTCAACGTCTCCACTGGTCGATTTCTTCATCCAAATACCCCGGCAGGCTTCTATCCGCTCATTCTTGATTTTGCGCCTTCAAACACCGACCAAACCGCCTCCAACAGACCAAGCTCCATCTTGTCTGCAATGAAGTTCGCTGCCGCTCTCGCCGTTTTCGCCGCGATGTTTGCCGCGCCGACCAGCGCTCAAGAGAGCACTCCAAGTCGTGCTAGCAACATCGCGCCGCTGATTCTCAGTGGAACCATCGTGCCTGCCGGAACCAAGACGTACACCACCGGTCTCCGTACTAGCGCCGCTGATTCTAGCGTCTGCGGCGGTTCACTCATCTCGCCAACGCACGTGCTGTCTGCTGCTCATTGCTCGGGCGGAATCAAGTTTGTCGCGGTCGGCACTCACTTCAAGAACGGCTCCGCCGACGGTGAGCGCATCCCAGTCAAGCGCGAAATCATCCACCCAAACTACACATTCGGCAACGATTTCATGATCTTGGAACTTGCCTCAGCGAGCAAGTTCACGCCAGTCACTCTTGCTGCCGCCGACGATTCTGATGCTGTTGCTGGGGCTATTGCGACTGTCATGGGATGGGGTGTCACTTCGTTGACGGGTCCGACTCCCTATGAATTGTTGGGTGTCAACGTTCCGATCGTCAACAGCGCTGAGTGCTCCAAGATCCTCACCATCGATAGCTCCATGTTGTGCGCCGGTGGTGTTCGTGACAGAGACTCGTGCCGGGGTGACTCGGGCGGACCGCTTGTTGTGAGCAAAGGCGGCAAGGATGTGCTGATCGGCGTTGTCAGCTGGGGCAGCCATGGCTGCGGGGCGAAGGGCTACCCAGGTGTGTATGCTCGGGTGTCGTCGGCTCGCTCGTGGATCGATTCGGTGATTCGAGGCAGTGCCCGTTGAGTGGACGCACCATACCATGTGAAGTGAGATATATTGCATCATGAAACGAATAACTCATAGACATCGCTCTGATCTGTCTCCTCGGTTTCTTGTAAACAGTCGATGAGTGTAATGTGAATGAACAACTGGAGGTTGTAATAAAGTACTTCGCTTGAAGCTTGATTTCTTTTGTCAATGGAGTGGATTACGCCTGCTCAGTGTTTCCATTCATGCTACATAATCAGGATTTGATTCCAATTTGCTCCCTGCATGTTGTCTCGAAAGAGCGGTCGCACATCCACAATGAACAAAACGCAGGCGCGTTCAGGGTTGTGGCACAGCGATGAATTGTCTCGCACGAAGACCCCAACGGTTGTGAATGCCTTCCTTGTTTTTGCTCATCCTAGTATGAGAATGATTGGTCGTCAGTAGGGGACGGGCTTGATTCTGTTCACGTGTACTGACTATACTCACAAACTTTTGCTGACGAACAAAACTGCACCACCGAAATCGAATCTTTCGAGCAGAGAGAGCCATGTACAGCTATTGGGTGTCAAAATAGGGTGATATGTAGTTAGGTTCCGATGTGCTAGGCTGGGTCATGATTTGATGATGCGGGGTGCAACAGATGTGTGTTGTGTTATATAAAGGAGTAAACTCAGACTATTTTTAATATACGTATAGACACAGAACGAAATCATCGCATGGATGAAAATCACCATGGTGTGTCATCAAATTTCCACAGCCCATCAACAGCGCCGGTACGCTCATCGGCGTGGTCAGCTGGGGCAACGGCTGCGGCCTCGCGGGCTACCCGGGCGTGTACTCGCGCGTGTCGGTGGCTCGCACCTGGATCGAGTCGGTGGCGCCAGGCGTCACCTTCCGTTAAGCGGTTGTGCAGATGTTGCACCACCTCCATTATGAATGTTTGCAATCAACAGAGCGTATGCAACTGACCATTTGAGTCCCGAGTCAGTTTTTGAACCAAGAAGCGAACGGTAGCAGGAGTGAGTCCATCAGATGACTACTACTACTACAGTAGGTTGTAATGGGTTGTTGTCTAAGGTAGTTCCTGGCTAACCTCCATCCAGTATTGAATGTCATGTGTGTGAACGTTTTTCTTCGTCGCGTTGAGTTAATTTGATGATTTCAGTCAATGACGTGAGCATTTGTAAGCTTTTGCTGGCGGCTCAATTGCGCTATTGATTCGTTATATCATCTAGGTAAGCTGGAGCTGCATGGACGCAAACACATTGTGAGCTGCTGAAGACTAACGTATCCTCTCGGATAGCAAGAATGATGGTAAATGGACTGAGAACCAGGCAGTGGAGCTTTTCAATTTCGATGTTCAATTCGACTTGAGGTTATAAATGTTTCGATGACATCCATACTCTATAGAGTTGCTTGATTCTGAACCACAACAGGGCATAAGATCATCAAACAAGGCAAACAAATCAACCAACTCAGAGACTGATCTGCATGTACACACTCAAAAACGTCCATTATATGTGTTGTTGTTGTAGTGATCGGTCTATCACGAGAAGAGACGCTCAAAACTGTGCTGTTAACTGCACTCTCTGACTAACAACAGTGAGGAAGCAAAAAACGTCAGCAGACATCACAAGACGCCTACACGAACTTGGCGGTAGCGCCGGTCGTGGTCGAGATCCACGACGCCACCGATGACACGCGTGAGTACACGCCCGGGTAGCCCGCGAGACCGCAGCCATTGCCCCAGCTGACCACGCCGATCAAGTTGCCGGCGCTGTTGATGAGCGGACCCCCCGAGTCGCCCTGGCACGAGTCCTTGTTGACCACGCCGCCGGCGCACAGCATGGTGCTATCGATGCTGAGCACCTTGGCGCACTCGGTGCTGCTCACGACCGGCACGTTGACCTTGCGGAGCTCACTGGACTGCGCACCGTTGGACGAGGTGGTTCCCCATCCGAGTACGGTGGCGGTGGCGCCTGTGGCTGGCGCGGCCGAGGCGATGGACACTGGGGTGTATTTGCTGGCGGTGGCAAGCTCCAGGATGAGGAAGTCGTAGGAGTTGCCCGAGGTGGAGTAGTTCGGGTGGCGGGTCTGCTTCACGACCGCGATACGCTCGCCGTCAGTGGAGCCACTGAGGTAGTGCGTGCCGACGGCGGCATACTTGATGCTGCCGTAGCAGTGCGCGGCGGTGAGCACGTGCTTTGGCGAGATGAGCGATCCGCCGCAGAAGTCGGTGCCGGCGGCGGTGGAGCGCAG
>JALBZD010000856.1:0-15135 GCA_038050675.1 Globisporangium cylindrosporum
ATCAGAGTTGCGTCTCCGCCAGCGCTGTTGAGGTGAAGGCCGAGAATGACGAACCCCCAGCAGATCATAATGACGTGCACGAGTTTCTCGAATCGCCGACTGATTTTGACCACTTGGCTCTCGGTGCTATGCGGAATTGTCAGGTTGCCTGCACTCCCCGACGATGCTGCCGCTGCGAGGAGCTTCACGTCGTCCAGAGCAAGAAGCGCCGTGGCCACAAAGAGCGCACGCGTGGCAAAGTCGAACCAGGACTGGACAAAGAGCTGTTTGAACTCGCTGTTGAGGTTGGCAACCCAGGCTTCATCATACCACTTGTCGTCCGCGAACGTACCTTGAGCTATGTTGTAGTACGGGATGTACATCGCGCCAAGCGCTGTGGGTGTGCCGATGCTGGACGCCATGTCGAGCAGAATGTCGACTAACAGACACAGGATCAACTTCAGCCGAGGAAGCGGCGGCGACAGATGATGGACCGCTGGCGTTGACCAGCAGTTGATCACGACGAATGCCACCGCCGAGCGGTTTAGCCACACCCGTGGTACATACTCACTCAGGGAATACGCCTGGAGAGACTGCAACACAGTCTCGATGGTCTCTCGGATGAGAAACACGAGCGCAAAGTGCTTTCCGCCGACGCCAAAGAGTCCGGTGGTGCCAAATGACCACTTCCAGGCTGTCGAAGCTAGCCTCTCTGCGTGCTGAAACGACTGCACCGTTGCGCCGAGCGCTTTTCCTGGAACACCAAGCTGGGTACTAGACACCACAGAGAAATCTCCGGTCATCACTTGAGCTCGAGTTGGCTTGCGTTTCCACAGAGACTTGACCTTTGTGAAGACTCCTGGAGGCTGAGAGCTGTGTGAGTGGAAGAAGAGCGAGCGTTGACGAGCCGAGTTGATGAGCATCTCCAATAGAAAAGCGGCATGAAGCGCAGCGCAAACCCAGTAGAAGCTCACTAGGAACGGGATGTGGCGCATGTCGATCATCAGCTCGTTCGCCTTCATGTGCGAACTCAGGAGTGAGTTGGGGATCTCGTGGTAGACCAGCGCCGTGAACGCGTAGAACCCACCACATGCCACGTGAATGAGTAGGATGACGACCCACAGGAGCCTGAGGGCGATTAGCTTGCGCTTGCTGACCACATGGGAGCTGCTATTGGCTGCGATCGACATAATCAAAGGTCTGAGGGGCTTTGCCACCGAGGGGATCGCTCGGTGTGCCATTGCTCAGTCACTTGTGAGACTTTGCCTACACTTGAAAGGTGACGTGGGCCTGAGCTTTCTGAATGTCTGCGGTGATGTCAAGAACTTCAGTAGGACCAATCGGTTGAACGTAGATGAACGCCGCAGAGCGCTCTGATCTAAATGTGTGATCGAAACCTGTGCTAAATCTGTGGTAGTCAAAACGGTATTGCATTCGACTCCCCCGAACAACCCACTTTTCGTAACTCGGTTAGTATCAGTGGGGGATATTGATCTCGTGATCTCGTGATGGCAAACGCGTTATGGTAAACGATGTGGGGAAACCATATTGTTGTGCGTGGCTACTGTGTGTTGACAATCAAGACTCAAATAATCCACTCAGAATCTCACTGACTACTGGCGCATTTGAGTGATCTCAGGTAACTACGCACATAGCTTGCTTGCGAGGGCTTTACTGTCGCCGTCGAGAGCGATTTTTAGTTGTGTACACAGGGGCGTCATCGGCGCGGTCATCTTGACGTCGCGCAGGAACGACTCGCGTGTCATCCATGTTGGCAGAGTCGAGATCTTTGAGTACCCAAAGTTGAACTCCAGCAGCGCCGGCGACGGATCAACTTGCTCAGGAAGCTCGACGATAGGGTTCCAGCTCATTTCGAGCCATTTGAGTGTCGGGAGCTCAAATATCGTGGCTGGTAAGTCCGCGATGTTGTTCCAACGCATGTCGACGCGCGCGGGGTTCATGCGGAGCAGCACGTCGGGTACCGCGGCGAGCTTGTTCCCAAGGAGGATGAAGCACAATCCCGGCGGCCAGATGCTGGGCAGATCAGCTGGAAGCTTGTCGAGTGGAATCTCGATGAGAACAACTGTGCCAAGGGTCTGTGGGAAATCGCGCGCGATGAGACCCGGTGGTAGGCTGCTGGACGGTCCACATGCCACAGTCATGTTGACAGTCGCAATTGAGATCTGTCGCAGCTCAGGATGATGACTTGCCGTCAGCGCGGCGCTCGCGGGCCAGTCGACCAGGGTGCTGGAGTAGATGTAGAGTCCCGCCAAGTGATAGAACGACTGGATGCTCTCGGGCATGTGGACCTCGGGGCAATTGCGAATAATCACCAATCGTAGCTCCCGCATCTCATAAGAAGACCAGAGAGCCTCAAGTTCAGCCGCATTTCCAACCATCCCGTTGTGCGCTGTACAGTTGATGTTCATAGCTGCGCACGTTGTCTTGGTCGCCAGCCACGGCCGCACGCGCACCATGCAATCGATCGGGGTTACTTCACCACCACCGCTGCTCGAGTGCAGTCCCAAGATGACAAAACCCCAGGTGATCATCCCAGCGTGCATGAGTTTCTCGAATCTCTTGCTGATTTTCACGACTCGGCTCGTTGTTGAGCGTCGGATCGCCAGACCGCTCGCTCCTTCTATTGGTACCGCTGCGAGGATCTTCACGTCGTCTAGAACCAGCAGCATCGTTGCCACAAAGAGCGCACGCGTGGCAAAGTCGAACCAAGACTGGATGAAAAGCTGCTTGAACTCACTGTTGAGGTTCGCGACCCAAGCGTCGTCCCCCCACTTGGCATCCTCAAAATTCCTTGAGCTGGTGTTGTAATCTGGGAGGTACATCGCGCCAAGCGCTGTGGGCACGCCGATACTGGACGCCATGTCGAGCAGAATGTCGACTAACAGACACAGGATCAGCTCCAATCGAGGGACCGGCGGCAGCAGGTGGTGGATCGCTGGCGTTGACCAGCAGTTGACCACGACGAATGCCACTGCAGACCGGTTCAGCCACACCCTTGGCACGTATTTGCTCAGCGTATAGGCTTGGAGGGACTGGATGATGGTTTCAACCGTCTCTCGGATGAGAAACATGAGCGCAAAGTGCTTCCCACCGACTCCAAAGAACCCGTTGGTGCCGAATGAGAGCGTCCACGCTTGAGTCGCGATTCTCTCTGCGCGTTGGAACGACTCCTTCGTCGAGTTGAATCTGGACGCCGAGCCACTGCGTTGGGTGCTGGATACTACAGAGAGGTCTCTGATTTTCGCTCGAGTCGGTCCTGATTTGCGCAGAATCGAGAGCTTCCTCATGACTGCTGTCGTCTTGGAGATGCGGGATCGAAAATAGAGCGAGCGTCGACGAGCCGAGTTGATGAGCATCTCGGATAGCAAGGCAGCGTGAACCGCGGAGCAGGTGCCAAAGAAGCCCACCAGGAACGGGAAGTGGCTTACGTTGATGGAAAGTCCGTTCGCCTTCATGTGGGAGCTCAGTAGCGAGTTGGGGATCGTGTGGTAGACCAACGCCATGAACGCGTAGTATGCGCCACATATCACGTGAATGAGCAGGATCACGAGCCACAGAGCCCTAAGAGCGACGGTCTTGGTCGTGTTGGTGTTTCTGCTGCTGGCATGCGGGCTGTTCGTTGTCGAAATCGCCCACGTCGAGGGTCCCATGGGATCTGCGCGGACTCTATTGACGAGAGACACCGACATTGTGGAGAGATATACTGGTGTGTGCTTTGCGAGACCGAAAGTGCCACACCTGCACTGTTGAATCGCAAGCGGATGTAAACTAGCTCATCGTCACAAGAGGGACGTGGATGATCTCCTGAGGCTGTTGCTTCACTCGCAATCATAAGAAACCCCAGGATCTCGTCTAATTCCGTCTCAGCTTCTAAGGTGACTCATCCCGTGCTTCGCAACCATTCACATCTGCTTGAGGGTCCTAGTTTGGAGTGTTGTTGATGCTATTGGGAACGTGCAGCAGATCCCAACACTAGGTGAACAATCAATTTGGCATTTTGTCAACCTCGAGTTCAGCTGAACTGGTACAAGATCTCAATAAGGTTAATAGTCTTATGTTGCTAACCTCCGCGTCTTATTCTACGAGGATATATTTAGAGTACGACTTTGCTTTGGACTTTGGGGCTAACACCGCGCCACCACATAAGTTACCGCTATTGTAGCACGACGCTACCGAGAGCATCAAGCGTGACTGCTTCACTCTCAGGCTGGCCCCAAACACGTTGAACAGATTTTTGGGAGTCCATTCAGCTCGGGGGCGAATCTCGGAAGCTGTTCAGGGAGGTCAGTGAGCGGGTTCCAGCCTACTTGGAGCCATTTGAGCGTCAGGATCTCAAATAGTACTGGCGGCAGGTGAGCAATGTTGTTGCACTGCAGGTTGATGAGCTCCGGCTCCATACGCAGCGACACATCGGGAACTGCGTTAAGTCCATTCGCCAACGGTAGGAAGCTCATGCTACGTGGCGGTAAGTTTTTTGGGGTCATATTCAAGTCAGGTCAAGGGTCTTCCTTGCGCTATTCACGAGATGGTTCGTCATCGTAGATGGATTCTTCGTGGGCAAGTGTCGAACGCCTGTCGAGGAATCCAAGACTACACGGGTGCTTGAGGGTCTCCTCGGGTTCAGGCGTCTTCAAAACAGAGTTGAGACCTTCAGTTCAAGCCTCTGGCGCTCACCTCAAAGCAAAGGCGCTTCACAAAGCTCCACAGGAACTTGTGGGTCTCTCCAAACATTTTAATCTTGGTGATCTAGAATTTCATCCAATCGATCGGAAAATAGCTCGACTTTGGGATCCACACTCTCAGAAATTGTACTTACAGTGAGGTGCAAACCTGATGACAAAAGAAGGCGAACTTTATTTTTGGGTGTGTGAACGAAGGAAGCCATTCGGAGACGTACTTAGCTAGGATGAGCCGCGTCTTCACTAAAGTACGAAGGTCTTCCTCAGCCTCATCCTCCACTGCCTCCGCTAAGTACGAGATGGTGTTTTTGGCGCGCAATTCTCATCGCCATTTCCCGCAATTTCCCATCGCCTAATTTGCCAGAAAAGCAGAAAAGCAGCAAGAGGCGAAGAAGCGTGAGACCGTCGTCACTCTCTCTCTCTCTCTCTCTCTCTCCCTCTCTCTCCTTCAACAGTAGCAGCTGCAGCACAGGCGCTTACTCTCTCTTCATCCACGCAGACAGCTCCAGATAGTACCACTGCCGCCGCGATGGACGCTTTCTCCTCCGACGCGCGCCGGTTCTCAGCCGAGTCGCTCGAGCGGCTGCAGCAGCACTCACTCTTCCGCTTCCAGATTCAGGACGCACAGGTGCGCGCGCACGTAGATGAGCTGCGTGAGATGCTGGTCGGGGCCAAGGACGAGCCTGACCACTTCGATATCGTCACGGAGCTCGTGCACGTGATCGAGGACGAAATCCAGGACTCGGACTCGCGCGAGCTCTACCTGCTCGCGTCCCTGCAGCACTTCACGCACGAGATGGAGATGCTGCTCGAGATGGACACCGAGACCGAGCTCAACCCGGATGATATGCCGAGCTTCGCGTCTATCTTTGCTCGTGAAAGCAACAAGCAGATGAACAAGACTTCGAAGAGCAGCAGCGGCAGCAGTAAGGCCCAGCACGCGGTGACGCCTCGCAATGCGCTGCCGAAAAGCAGCAGCAGCAGTGTCTCTTCACCGCCCGTTGCCGCGAAATGCGATAAAAATGATACTCCCACGGGGAAAAGCGTAAAACCCTTGCAGGCAAAACCGATTGCAGTGGCAAAGCAGCAGGAGAGAGCGGTTGAGTCTGTGCGACCAATTGTTACTGCTGCTGCTACTGCCGTGAGCATCGCTCCGATTGCCCAAGTCCCGCCCCAGCAGATCCAAAACCCCGCTCAGCCGATTGCCGCTACTTCACCATATTGGCCGCAGAAGCCCGCGCAGCAGTCATTGTCAGTCCAGCGGATACAGCAGCAGCTAGCCAGCGACACTGGAGCTGCTGCAAATGCACCAGAGGTCGAGGACGATTTGCCGTGTAGCGTTTGCTTCGAAGGCGACTCGCTTGAAGGAGATCCAATCGTGATCTGCGAGCTCTGCAGTGTTGCCGTGCATCAAACGTGCTACCGAGTCGCGTTCCTGCCCGAGGGTGACTGGTACTGCCACCCGTGCTCGCGCTACCTGAAGGAGCAGGATGTAGAGAAGAACGTGACGCCAACTCGCGAGCTGCAGTGTGTGGCGTGCTTGACGAAAGGCGGCGCGATGGTGCCGACCTTTGAGGGCGAGTGGATGCACATGTACTGCTCCATGTACCTCCCAGAGCTCTACGTACAGCGAAAAGGAGACTTGGGAGAAGTGATCTGCGGCGTGGTAAGACGGCGATTATGTTCGCTGTGGTTCGTCACTGCGGTCCATATGGGCAATGCTGATGATGTTGTTGTCTATCGTTTGTATGTCAATAGGAAAAGCTGAAGGCGCGTCGGAAGCTTCGATGCTGCTTTTGCAAGAAAACGTATGGTGCTGCTGATGATTACTCGATAGCCGTGTACTTGATTCAAGAGGGACACTAACACATGCTATCATTGTGCTTATCGTTTGTTACGCCTTAGTGACAAAGCAGCCTGTGCGCAGTGCGCCTATGGAAAGTGCACTGTGTCGTACCACGTCGAGTGCGCTCTCAAGAACAAAATCAGGTTTGCATTTATCGAAGCTCAGGTAAGTGGATTCGGACTTGTTCTTCACCACGACGGGCATTGAAAGAGGTTGAGTCTACAGTACTTACCATGTTTTGTTTGTATATATATATATATATCGTAGCGACAGTTTGGAAGCGGGTGTCTCATGCATCAGAGCAAGTTCCTGAGTATGGACGGCTTGAATGTCGACGATGACACTGAAGTCGAGACTACAGCAGCACCAGCACCTGCACAAAGTCCCAGAGAACAACAACGACAGACCCCTTCATCGAAACAGGAGAAAGTGAAACAAGCCAAATTAGACAAGAAAACACCGAAAGAGAGGGAAAAAGCACGCTCGAATTCATGGGAGGACGGCGGCGGCAATGAGAAGGACGAGCACGTGCTCATTGGGAGTGACAGTGAAGACGACGAGGCGCTTCACCCGTCAGTACAGAATGATGGCGCAGCGGCTGCAGTTCAGTTTGTAAAAGTCCAGAAGCCAAGCAGTGGCAGGAAGCGCCAGTTGAAATTAGAGGGCGGCGCGAGGCTGGATGACCAAAGCGCGAGAAATCTGAAGAAGAGCCGACAGAGTACGCTTTCGTTTGGGTTTGCAAAGCCGTCCATTGTCACAACGAATACTGCAGCACCACCGTCGACACCTGCCACCGCTGCGGACACGCCAAGTGCTGGGACTCTAAGTGTTGTGAGCAGCTACAGCGCCAACTTGACGAGTCGGCTTGTACTCCAGACGCGTGTGTTTGTGCCTGCGTACTACCCGCCAGGATTGCAAAATGGGGATGGCGACAAGGACTACGAATACCTGATGATCCTGATCCAGAGTCAGCCGCTTGGTATGGTGATTGTGAGCAACCCTACGCCATACGGCACCGGCGTCTTCCTGAATGGAGTCAAGACAATGAATGCGATCGTGAGAGAAGCACTGAAGAAAGGCGTGATTCGAGACGGCGACGAGCTTTTCGCGGTGAACCAGTCAGTGCTGAGAAATGTGAACCTCGAAGATGTCCATGAGATCATTCTGAAGACCAAGACTCCGATTCAGTGCTGGTTTCGAACAAAGCGTCGTAGTCCGCCAGTGGTTGCACCACCAACGCCAGCTGTTACTTCAAGCAGACAGCAGTCAGAGCTGAAGAGAGACGCGCAGATTGAATCCAAGAAGCAGGATACCATTGTTGAGCTCGTGAAAGACCTGCCAGGCGCTGCAGCGTTGAGCTCCCCAGTGAAAGAATCGACAACAGCTGTGGCGTTGTCGGGAAAGAGCAAGCAGTCACGCGACGAGGATGGGTTGAGCGTGGATTGGCCCTGGTTCTTTCTTCGTTCAGACGGCAAAATCGCGATGAATCTCTTCTGGCGATCTCTTGACGGCGCCTTTTTCATCTCCAAGATCAACCAGCGCGTGCTACTGAACCTCCAGAACACCATCGAAACGATGGTAGGTGTTCGATTCAGTCGCGACCACGCTGCGTATGACCAAGTGCAGGATCTGCTGGTGATGCCCAAGCGCGAATACGTTCCCCAGTATATCATCGACTTCCGGAAGTCTCGAAAGCAGAAAAAGAAGTTTCTGTCGTCCGACATTTTCATGGGCGTTAGTGCGGAAACCCTGAAAGACGAAGACGAAGTGGACGAGCAGACCTCCATCGCTGTTGGAACGGTTGTGACGGTCGCGAAGCGCACCTGGGCGGGGATCAACAAACTTGGTGGCGCAGGGCGGGTGCGGAAAGTTCACGAAGAAACTCTTGAGGAAGGAAAGAAGCGATTCAAGTATGACATTTCATACGTTCTCGGCGGCGGTGAGAAGAAAGTGGAGCGTAAGTACATCAGCGTCGTGGATCTGAACAACGAGACCGACAACACTCCAAAAGAAGAGGGCACCAGCGAGGCAAGCCAGAGGAGCAACTCTGACGCCAAAGAAGACGATTTCAGTACGATCAAGATGCGACTCAGCGTTCAAGTCGATCGGTCCAACGACGAGACCCTGCTCACTGCACTGACGGCACTAGCTGTGAGCCAACCACAACCTGTGCCGACACGACGCACGTTCGAGTTCCAGATCTCCACAGAGAATGGCAACGTGTTTCTGCAGCCCAAGGCGTCGACTGAGCAGACTGAACCTGGTCCGAAGGATCTTCTGCTGCACAAGCATTTCGAGGTGAAGTTGAACGATGAAGACGCGATTGTGAAAGCAAGCTTCCAGTCTACGCTCCTGTTAGCAGAGGAGCGTTCAAGCGAGGATCTGGACGACCTTGGTGACGAAGATGAGAGCGACAACGACGAAGAGGACGAGATCAAAAGTCAGCTGGAGTCGTTGCAGCAGGAGTTCGCTGCAGCTCTCACTCGCAGCCAGGAAACGTTCGTGTCCATCAAGACGAAGATGGAGCAAGAGTATGCGACGAAAGCGTACCGCAAGCGTATCTTGGAGGAAATCCAGTGGAAGCACCAGGAGCAGATGTACCGCGATATTGTGGCAGCGAAGGAGCAATTCGAAGACAGTGACGAAGAGGACGAGAGCGACACGGACGTTCCTGGACAGCAACGAGCAGCAAAGCGAACCAAAACCAAGGAGCCTGTGAGCAGTGATGACGAGGACGAAGAGAACGAAGACGACACCTTTGGCGGCTTGTTCGTGAACAAGATCAAGCAAGAAGGGGATGAAGTCTGCGTGCTCTGTGAACTCAGCGGGGGTGACTTTGCTGCCACTTCGTGTGGCCATGTGGTTCACCCTCAGTGTGCCATGTACACACCTGAGACGTTCTTCAAGGACGGAGTCTGCCATGGCATCGACCAAATCCCGGCGCAACGCCGCTCACTGCCCTGTGCGATTTGCCACACGCGCAAGGGTCTGAGCAAGATCCAGTGCTCGAACAAGCGATGCGTGGTGGCATATCACATCTCCTGCGCGTTTATCAACGGACTGCTGATCCGAGATCCGCACTACCTCGCTTGCTGTCCAAAGCACATGAAGAGCTCCGGTTTGGCGCACGAAGTGGATCTCCCGAAGCACCTGCAGAAGGCATCCGAGCAAGGAGGAGTAGGAGAAGAAGAAGGAAATGGCGGAAGTGTGAAGAAGCAGAAGAAGCGCGCGACTCATGGCAAGAAAGGTCGCCGCGAAACTCCGCGCGCTGAGAAATCTGAGCATCCTGGCGCGATTTCGTCCTCCAAGACCAACAAGAAACGGAAGCGCAAAAGCTCCGTACGCACTGACGCGGTGGAAGCGGACGATGACGACAAGCTGGACGAGAACGGGCGAAGCTGTGTGCGGCGACTGGATATCAACGAGGACAGCGAAGGGGAGGTTGGAGGTGCAGGAGTAAAATCTGAGCCTGTCACCTTGCAAGAAGAAGTTACCCCCTTTGTTCCAACCCAGGTCTTCACCGAGAACGATGTGGTGATGGTGCTTGCGCGCGAGTGGATCGGCAGCAACAAGCCTGGCGGAGTCGCGCGAGTCAAAGCGGTGCACAAGGTTCTTTCCGAGAGCTCCAGCACCGAAGAGCTCTTCTACGACGTGGCGTACGTGCTCACGAGTAAGAAGGAGAAGCGCGTGGAGGCGGAATACGTGCGGGCGTACGAGAGCTCGGAGCAGGAGAGCCCTGCTGGACCGAGTGTGGGCAACCGCAAGAAGAGTCGAGTGCAATGAGTACTTCAAAGTAGTATCATAATACAAATAGCTGGGGATGAATATAATAGAGTTGTTGTGCATCAGCAGCAACACAAGTTTGCGAACCACTAGAGAATTTGCAAGTGGTCGTTTTCCACCGCTGCATTTACAGAGTGACACCCTTAAAAGCTCGGTCGAATGAAGTATCAGATACTGAACCATCCCAAGCGGTCGTTCTGGGCGGTGAGCGGCAGAGTGCTCGTTGAGATCTTGTAGCAGCAGCTCTATTCCTGCGACTGGAGTCGTGCTGGCTGATGTGAACTCGAGGTGAACTGCGTGGACCTGCTGTACTTGATTACTTGAGCCAAAATCCTTCCCCTTCTTCTAGGCTCATGCATGTGCATGAAGACACAGTACTTTTAATACCTCAAAAGTGCATCAGTACGATTTGGGTTTAGATGAAGTCCTCCTCGTAGTAGTTGTCTTCAGCATCCTCATCGTCAACAACACGAGGATGCCAGAAAATGCGTCGCCGGAGATTCTCAGCTGCAAACTTGAAAATTAATCACACCATGATGGAGTCCAATGCGCTGCGAGCTGTTCCTCCCGCACTAGCACGAGTTCTGATGGTGCTCAGAGACGCGATTTTCTATCTCAATGGCAGCGACGATGGCAGCAGCCCGTCTTGATTATCTTCATCGATGCGCGTATACGCGGATTGCGCAGTGGTACGCCTTGTGGTCCAAACGATAGCGGTCTGCCTCAGTGGATAAGCGAGACTGGGGGAGACATGCTTCAGAGTATGGCTATCACTGCGGGCTTCGCGCGTAGGAATAGGCATTGAGAGGTCGTGCGATAGATCAACTCGCACTTTACCGATGATTCCAGCAGTAGTAGTAGCAGTAGAAGCGAAGAAAGCGTCAAAGACACCAGCGAAGGTCGTCGAGAAGCCTGACGTTGCTGGTCTTTGAATATGTATGTCGCTGGTGTGTGAACCGAGTCATGGAATCCAGGCACCGTCGAGTTGGAGTCGACTTTGTCACAACCTGGTGCAACATGAAAAAACGTGATCAGGTTGGTTCGTTTTCTGGGGTTCCACACAAACAGTCAACATATGAGTGATCAAGATCCTCGCGTGTCAACGTCAGAAGAAATCTGTAATCATGCGTCTTCTACCTGACTTTAGAACCAATGGCATTTTTTTCGGTGCATCCATGCACAGGCTCTCCTTGAATCTCACCACGCTGTATCCTTTCAGTCAGGTAAGACCGGCTGCCAACGAATCACGAATCATCGGATAAGATATCCTGGGTCGTCATCACCAAACCACTCGTATGATCGCCGTCGGCATCTTCAGTCCCACTCACCATCATGAATGGCTATGCATGTCGCTCAACGCACGGTTATTCGACACGCCAACCTCCCTCACTTCGGAATTTGCGTCGCCACCACCTCCACCTCCATTCACACAGACATCCGACCATCCATATCCAGTCCGTCATGACCAAGTGCCGCCACCCTGTCGTCGCGATCCCCCACGACCCTAGTCCGCTCTGGATGCCCAAAGACGGGAGACACGGTCAGAACAGAGACTGAGATGCAGCGCAGAATGTGGGCTCCATCCTCAGCAAGCTTTATGGCGCCTCTCGACCACTTCCTAAGCGCATCATCTCCGTCTCGGCTCACTGGGAATCCGAGGGCAGCAGGTTCGAAATCTCCCAGTCCCAGTCGCCTGAGATGATCTATGACTACTACGGGCTCCCGAACGAGTGCTATGGAATCGAGTACCCCGCTAAGGGCGACCCGGCGTTCGCCTGTCGGATCAGCGACGCACTCATCCACCACAAGATCCCAACCAAGCTCGTCGAGCAAGGCTACGACCACGGTGCATTCACATCAATGATGCTGATCCGGCCTGAGGCGAACATCCCGATCGTGAGTGTGTCTATCAACGGCCGCCTAAGCGCAAAAGACCACTTTGAACTCGGCAAGGCGCTCGTGCTCATCATCTGCTCCGGCCAGGCGACGTACAACCTGCGTGCTGGATTCAACCCGAACGATCCGATCGCCGACTGGGCGAACGAGTTCCAGAGCTGGCTCGATACCACATTCTCGACGACATCTACGTTAAGTTACAGCGAGCGCCAAGCGACGATTAAGAACTGGCACAGCGCGCCGCCGGCCAAGAGAGCGCACCCGACGCCCGACCACTTCACGCTCTTCGTGGTCGCGATGGGGGCGGGGATGGAGCCTGAGCGGCCAGCTGCGACCAAGCTCTTTGGAGGCTGGACGTTTTGCCAACTCTCGCTTGCGACCTACGCATGGGTGTCAACAACTAAGACTATGATAGGTTCGATGTCGTTAGTTGACAAGGGTTTGTGGTGCGCGGTACACCCTTATAACGTTCGCTCGTTCTTTTCCCTATGTATCACCAGGCTCAGTGAGATGCTTCGAGTAAAGGTGCAAGTAGTGCTATCAAGGCCAACCAGATCCTGATGAACCGAGCCGTGAAGTTCGTGGTTCTGCTGGGGAAGTCTGTGGTACGATTTGGTGTCAGTCAGGGCCAGCTCGCTGCCAATCTCTGAAATCTGAAGATCGACTTCAAAGATCTTGAGGTGAAGGCGTTGAGACTGGCTCACTAGGGCCTCGACAAACTTTTCCGCGAGTCTCAACCAGTGGTTTTCAATAGACACTGTGTCCGCAACGTAAATGATTGAGTTCTATGTCGTCGCTGAAATAGTGGAGATTTATTTCATTAGCTGGTAGGGCTGACAGTCGAGAAATCGCATTGAGGACAAGCCCTGGCGCTAAGATAGGTACCATAGCGCGTCCTCAGAGCCGCAGAGCTCACTCAGGCGTCTCGCATTAGACTTTCGCAGTGATGATGTGTGGCTCAAAACTCTTTCTTTTATCAAATGCCATTGTGCGCGAGAATCAGTTGCTCCGTGGCTGCAACGACACCAATCAAGCATGGAATGCGTGGATGAGCGCTCTCACACGTGGATTCGCTATGAACACCGCGCTATTCGCACATAATAGAGCTCTGTCAGAGCTTCCGCTGCTATCTCCATCAGCGGATTTCCGTAAGGTGCTTCAGCGAGAGAGCGCGCGTATCGTCAGCTACCAGCGCGTCGCCGACAGCCTCGAGAAACTCATCTACTTCGAGTGTCAGATCTGTGAGCAATCGAAACCGCTGCTGCACGCGTGCTCAAAGCTCACGCTCAACCTCATGGCTTGGACATAGCAAGTAAGATGTGGACGCTTGCATTGGAATCTTATATTGCGAATACACCAAAACCGGAGTTGGTGACGCAAGCGGAGCGAGGGCCCTGTGTGCATTCTGGCTCGCGCTGTTCGCCCGCGATGCTGAGTGTGCTACTGTATTTGCCGCCTCGGGTAGCAACATTGAAGCCAAGCCTGGCTCGAAAAACCTTGTTGCACTACCTGAAGATCTCTCCCCCAGGATGTTACTGCTGACTTCGGTCCATCTTGGACAAGCCGACTCACTGGAGGTCCTTCCGTCTTTTCAAGGACTCGAACCTCAAGAGTGTCTCGGTGGCGATTTTCAGTGCATTGAAGGAACTGCCTTTGCTCGAGCCGCTGATGAGCCTCGAGCGACTGGAGAGACCCAGGATCTCCAGTCTGAAGCAGACCCCGAGCTTCCAGTCGCTGCACAAGCTCTCCTCTCTCGTGATCGATGGTGTGAAGCAGTGCTGTAACGAAGTTCTTGGGGCGTGTAACTCGTCAAGCTGCAGCGAGACCGTGTGCATTGGCAGCGATTCTGGCCTAGGACTGGACGCTGGCTCGCAGCGTATCATCGACGAGTTCAGCAGTGGCGTATGTCAAATGGTCATGAGCAACGCACCAAGTGAAAGCTCAGCTGGGTCGTCCAATAACAGCAGCTCTACTCCAGCATTCGACTCAATGGCTGGACTCGCTAAAGCGAATGTCGACATGTGCGATGGAGTCATGTATCACCAATGCAACAAGACCCAGCCTGGTGCTCCTTTGGGCGGAGACCCCAACGCACAGCCCTCCATGTGCTACAACGATCACATGAAGGCCATCGCGTGCACGACGGGGGAGACAAACATTGAAGTACAGAAGATGCAGATACTCCGCAAGTGTGGGCTCTCGTGGAAGAGAAACGGCTAGGGTGCCCAAGGTGATTTCGGAGTAGTTGGAATGTAGACCGTCTATGGAAGAAGAAATCTTTAAGAGCTGCTGAGGACCCTTCTTCACATTTTCCTTTGCCCAGTCGTCCCATCAGCTGCAGAAGAGCAAGGGAAAATTTGCAGAGCGTTGTGGTAGATAAGTTCTAGATTCCAAGGTCCCATATGGCAGGACTCGATACTGCTCTTGTGGGAAGCTGATGGCAAATACTTCTAGACTCCCCAGCGGTTTGTAGTCCAAGGCAATACTTTCGCATCCGTTTTCGGTTGGGTTCAGCGATGTGTCTCCCTCCAATCACCACCACCACTATACCCTAAAATGCATGTCAAACACGGTCGCGCGTCAGAGGCGGCGCCTTCTATTTGAAGCACTTTCAACACACATGCGTAATTACGCGCATAAATAAAACAAGGATACGGACGCCTTAAACTAGGAAAACCCAGGATACCCAATTTCTTGCCCCATGATGCCAGCTCACAGACTCGAATAACAACTGCTGATGGGGAAACCAGTTGGTCGGCGTCGCGTCAATGGCGGCGGTAGGAGCGAGAACAAGTACACGAGGCAGCCGTACGACTACTAATTCAAGCTGAAGGTGATCGACTACTACGCAACAGCGGGCATTAGCGCCACCATCGCACGGTTTTTCTGCAGCACAGAAGACAGTCCAAAATTATTAAAGCTCAAGCTCGT